>JAABOM020037126.1:0-16846 GCA_011800125.2 Solanum clarkiae
GTTATTGTTGTTGTTGTTGTTGTTGTTGTTGTTGTTATTATTATTATTATTATTATTATTATTATTATTATTATTATCATCATCATTATTTTTACTATGCATTTTGATTATAATGCATATCTCTTATTGCATTGCATCTCACATACTTGGTACATTCAAACGTACTAACGCATACTCTATGCCTATATGATGTTACCATATAGGAACCAGAGCTCCTATTGATTCTTCTCATGGCTAGACAGATTGTTCAAGTTAGCCTTTGGTGAGTCCTCCATTCTAGGGACAATGACTATATTCTTATGTTATGTATTAAGACTCTCTTTTATTGTATACTTATGATCATGAGGGTGAGCCCGGTTGCTTTGTATTGGCCCCCGCTAAGTATCTATGTTTGAAGGTGTTGTTGGACAAGTTATGTATTATGTTTGAGCTTTGACTCATCTATGTTATTAAAGTATCAAACTTTCTCTCTCCCTTAGTGCCAATTCCCCTTGTTCACGTTTCTTATGTTGTTTTATATTGCTTCCGCGATCAAGGATGTGTAATGATATGCTATGAGGCTTGTTTGGGGTTGCTTCGGGTTCCCTATTAACAGGTCACATTTAGGCCCTAGACTTGGGTCGTGATTGATACATTGGAGTTATGCACTTATTTATCTTCTTATATATGATGTCTTGCTTTCTAACATATTCTTTCATTGTCGAGTTGATGTGATAATGAGGCCAAGTGGTTCTCTTAGGGAATCAGCAATGGTTCTTCAAGTGCCGGCCACGCCAAGGGTACCCATCCAGGGTATGACAAACTTGGTATCAGAGCCTATAGTTCAAGAGTCGTAGGGAGTCTATAGAGTCGTGTCTAATAGACTCTTGTTTAATAGTGTGTTTTGCACCATTCTTCATAAAAGGAAGATTATAGGGTATTAGGAATTGTTACCCTTACTTGTATTCTAAGTTCGTGCGATGGAGTGAAAACTCTACAAAACTCTTTTCTAACTCGTGCATTACGCGATTGCAGATCATGCCACCAAGATGCACAGTGACCCAGAGGAATGCTTTAGCTAGCACTGCGCCTCCTCAAATGGAAACGAGGAGCCAAGGTCGACCGCCTAGGACTACTAGTGTTCCTGTGACACCTACTGCTCCACTTGCTCCGACTACAGAGGCCGACTTTCGAGGATCTATTGCTATGCTCACCCAGTTGGTAGCTACCAGAGAGGGAATCCGGGTTCACAAACTCCTAGTTCTAGCTCTTACGAGCCAACAGCTACCTCTAGACTGAGGGACTTTCTAAGAATGGACCCACCTATCTACACTGGGTCAAAGGTTGAGGAGGATCCTCAAAATTTCATTGATGAGATGTGGAAGGTGCTAAATACTATGCATGACACTAAGACTTAAGGAGTGAAGCGCCTCTCATATGCTTCTGAATGCCCCATAATCATAATTTTCATATATCTCAAAATTCGGGCGTGATTTCGAAAATCCGACTTCATAATCTTGATCAGGGGGAAAAATTGAGTTAGAAATGGTATATAACCCAGATTTTAAAAGACCCGTAACGAAAAATAATTTTTGCTAATGTTCAAATTTGTGGTTGTCGCGCCCAGGCCGCGACGCACCTGGGGCGCGGACTGTAGTTGATTGGCCTATGCATTTGGTCCGTGTCGCGCCAAGGGCGCGGACCAGTGTAAAATTTTCCCAGTTTTTCTTATTTCATCCAAGGTCATCGAGGTCATAACTCGATGCCCATTTAAACGTGAAATCTACCATACTTAGCCATTTTTCATCTCTACACCTCTCAAAAACCTCTCCAAGACTTCATGAAATCTCTCATTTAAATTCCAGGATTTCAAGCTAAATTTTTGAACTCAAGAACCCATCTCAAACTTCAGATTTCTCCCAACTCAATCTCAAGAAAATCCAAGTTTGAGGCAAGTGAGTTTTCATCCATGGGTCCTTTAACCTATGGATCCTAAATTCTCTTTTTATGAAAATTATATGATTTCAAGTTGTATTACTTATGGGTATCTTTTATTATGGAATATGAGCATAAATTATATTTGGGTTTTATCAAGTATTGATTGAATATGCATGATTTAAGCTTTGAAAACTATGAACTATTATGAACTTTTGATATGGATTTCATGATACCCAAATTGGGGTTTCACTATAAGATTGGTGGGTTGATTTTGAATTGATTTTACTCTTCTTGTTATACTCTTGAGTTGCATGATTTTGAGCAAGTATCATGAACCCACCATGTGTTCGATGAAATTACATGACAAGAATTCTCAAGTTGTTTACATGATTTAAAAGTCAAGTGACTTCATGATCATTAAAGGATTTCAAGCATGTACTAATTCATGAAAAGTATTCATGATTTCTCAAGTAATAAGTTGTGCCCTATTTCAAGATTTTTACCTCTTGTGAGCTATTTATGTCATATCGAGGGTTCACGTATGATTATTATCTATTCTCATATTCAAGTTAGGCTCACTATGAGAGGTCAAGCATGTTTCTGAGCTACTCAAGTTATGTTATCATGTCTCTTACAAGTTATTAAAGTTATGATTATTTCAAGTATTCCATGGGATTTGACATAGCACAGATTGAGGCTTAAGATTAGGGCTCGGTCAAGGGGTTATTATATAAAGTCTTTAATATCTAAACTATGTGCCACCATAAGATTATTTATTACCCTTGCTATGCTAGTAGATCCATCTAGTGCATATTATTATTATTTATCATGTTTGGTTTGCCTTGGCAAGTGGACCACACTTCACCGGGGGGTGTCATGCCCGGTCATTAGTTGGGGGGTGTCATGACCAGCTACCTGTACCGAGGTGGTGTCATGCCTTCTATTCCAAGTTGTAGTTGTCTGGACTATGTCACTTGAGGTCTCTTCCCACATATGTATTATATATTATGCAAGTTAAATGTTTTATATGCGTGCATTATTTCAACTATTGATCATACATGTCATGTTGAGATTATATACCCATTGATTATGATTATGCATTTTGAATATATTGGCTTATATATTTGTTGCATTGCACCCTACATACTTAGTATATTAAAACGTACTAACGCTTATAATGTGCCTACATGATATCACCACGTAGGAACCGAAGATCCTTTTGATCATCCTCCTCTACTTGGCTAGTTCAGTTCTCGGAGTACGCTTAGGTGTCTCCTCAATTTCGAGGACAATATCTGCTTATTTCATGTTATGTTGATACTCCTCCTTATGTTGAATACTTATTATTATGAGGGTGAGCCCAGGGAGTGTCTTGGCCTCTGCTCCATTCTAAAGTAGAGGTGTTTTTGGATACTACATTTGTATATGCTATGAGCTTGACTCTTCTCATGTTTTTATGATTATCAAAGTCTTTCCTTAGTCCCGTTTTCTCTTTTTGTTAGTTGACTCTTAATATTGTTTTCTTTTGCTTCTATAACCAAGAATGTATGCATGTTACGATCAAGAGGCTTGTTTTGGTTGTCTTTAGACTTCTCATTCGTCGTGTCACATCTAGGCCCTAGGCTTGTGTCATGAATAGCTTGGTATCAAAGTACTAGTTTGTTAATGGTCCTCCAAAATCCAACACATCGCGTCGATTAGAGTATTATTTATGGTTGTGAAGCATGCCATAACTATGACTAGGAGGCTGTAAGGCGTTTTAGAAAATGTTTCACTTTCTCGTAATATATGTCATGTGGTAGAGTTAGGTCCTTAAGGCTTATTTCTGATTCCTAACCATTACATTTCATAATATGTCTTAAGCTATCCAGAACGGTGGGAAAGACGGTAACCATATATCTCTTGAGGGTCAACTTCCCAACGATGACATATCAAATGCGGAGATTTGCAATGCTCTTTGGCTATTGGCCAAGTTTGTAACCGCTCAGCTCAATCAATAAGTGCATGCCCCACGAGACTTCAAGGGACAAGAGAAGGAGAGGAAGGCTAAGAGGACTCAAGTTGATGGTGCCTCATCTTTTACTAGTCTACCGATTCCCAAGTACAAAAAGAAAAGGATTTGTTATTTGGTAAGCACTGAGGGTTGTTTCAAGTGTGGAAGTATTGGGCATAATATGAGGGATTGTCCTTTGTGACCTCAAGGAAGAAGAAGTGTTCAATTTGAAGGTGGCAACGGTGGGGTAAGTTTTCCAAGGTGCCCAAAATGTGGAAGGAATCAAAATGGAAGGTGCTTGAGGTGTACAAATGCTTGTTATGGGTATGAGAAGATGAGCCACAAGATTGTTAATTGTCCATATGCTCAAAAGTTTTCCCCCAACTCAATCTTAAGAAAATCCAAGTTTGAGGTAAGTGGGTTTTCATCCATTGGTCCTTTCACCCATGGAGCCCAACCTTCTCTTTTTATGAAAATTGCAAGATTTCAAGTTGTATTACTTATGGGTGTCTTTTATCATGGAATATTAACATAAATTATGTTGGGTTTCTATCAAGTATTGATTGAATATGTATGACTTGAGCTTTGAAAACCATGAACTATGATGCACTTTTGATATAGATTTCATGATTTCGAAATTGGGGTTTCACTATAATATTGGTGTGTTGATTTTGAATTGATTTTACACTCCTTATTATACTCTTGAGTTGCATGATTTTGAGTAAGTATCATGAACCCACCATATGTTCGATGAAATTACATGACAAGAATTCTCAAGGTGTTTACATGATTTACAAGTCAAGTGACTTCATGATGATTAAGAGCTTTCAAGCATGTATTTATATCAAGCAGAGTTTCCATGATTTCTAAAGTAACAAGTTGTTCCCTATTTCTAGATGTTTACCTCTTATGAGCCATTTATGTTATATCAAGGGTTCATGTATGATTATTATCTACTCTCATGTTCAAGTTAGACTCACTAGTAGAGGTCAAGCATGTTTATGAGCTACTCAAGTCATGTTATCATGTCTCTTGCAAGTTATTAAAGTTATGATTATTTCAAGTATTTCGTGAACTTGACTTAGCACCGATTGAGGCTTAAGATGGGGGCTCGATCAAAGGTGTACTTATATAAATTGTTTAGTCTCTAAACTATGTGTCACCATAAGATTATTTATTACCCTTGTTATACTAGTGGATCCATCTAGTGCATATTATCATGATTTATCATGTTTGGTTTGCCTTGGAAAGTAGACCACACATCGTCGGGGGGTGTCATGCCTGGTCACTAGCTGCTTGGTCTATGTCGGTTGAGGTCTATTCCCACATATTTGTTATATATTATGCAAGTTAAATATTTTATATGGATGTGTTATTTCAACCATTTATCATATATGTCATATTGAGATTATATAACCATTGACTATGATTATGCATTCTAAATATATTGCATTATATCTTTGTTGCATTACATCCTGCATACTTAGTACATTGAGATGTACTAACGCCTATGTTGTGCCTACATGATATCACCATGTAGGAACCGGAGCTCCTTTTGGTCATCCTCCTCCACATGGCTAGTTCGATTCTTGGAGAAAGCTTTGGTGAGTCCTTAATTCTGAGAACAATATCTCATTATTTCATGTTATGTTGAAACTTCTTCTTATGCTGAATAATTATTATTATGAGGGTGAGCCCGGGGAGTGTCTTGGCCCTGCTCCATTCTAAAGTAGAGGTGTTGTTGGATACTACATTTGTATATGCTATGAGCTTGAATTTTTTTATGTTTTCTGATTATCAAAGACTTTCCTTAGTTTCATTTTCCTTTTTTGTTAGTTGACTCTTAATATTGTTTTCTTTTGCTTCCACAACCAAGGATGTATGCATGTTACAATCAAGAGCTTGTTTGGGTTGTCTTCGGACTTCTCATTCGATGTGTCACGTCTAGGCCATAGGCTTGGGTCGTGACGAGGAGTTGAGCTTGTTGCCTATCAAATCAAAGACGTGGTCAATATTTGGAATAATTAGTCAGAAGAGAGTTGAGGTGATGATGTTGAGCCCACTATTTGGTATGAGTTTGAGAGTGCCTTTCTTGATCACTTCTTTCCTCAAGAGTTGAGAGAGGCAAAGGTTGAAGAGTTTGTGAATTTGAAACAAGAGGGGATGACTGTTAAAGTGTATAGCTTGAAATTCATCCAGCTGTCCAGGTATGCCCTAGAGATGGTTCCAGATATGAGGGCAAGAATGAGAAAATTCGTATCTGGTTTGGTTAGACAGGCAAAGAGGGAGTGCAAGGCAGCGTTGTTGATTCCAAGTATAGATATTTCCAGGATGATGGTCTTTGCCCAGAAAACTGAGGAAGATAAGAAGAAATATAGAGAGGAGCATTTTAGTAAGAAGGACAGATCAGCGGGGCCTGAGCCCAGTCAGAGAAAGCAGAGTAAGGGAGATAAGTCATACTTTTAGAAGAGGTCGTCTAGCAATACGCTTTCTTTAGCCAGTGCACCAGCCCTAAGCTAGAGGTATGATCAGAGACTCCATGGTCAGGCAAACTTTAGGCCACAGGGTACACAGCCTCAGGGAAATGCGACTCTTGGTTCTAAAGGGAAGCTACCTTATGGGAAGTGCGGCAGGATGCATCTGACATAGTGTAAAGATGGAGGAAATGCTTGCTACAAGTGTTGTCAACCAGGTCACTTTTAGAGGGAATGTCCATTGTGGGGCAATAACGCCCAGACTTCTACCATAACACCACCAGTGCAGGGTAATCAGAGAGGTATTGCACCAGGGATAGGCGATGGGATAAACCATCTGTATGTGATGGGAAATTGATAGGACCAGGAAGTTGTACCAGATGTTGTGACAGGTATGCTTCAATTCTTTACCTTTCCTTGCTATGCTTTAATTGATCGTGGTGCAACTTGTTCATTTGTGATGCCATATGTAGCGAGTAGATTTCAAATTCTCCCTGAGTGTTTGATTGAACCATTTTCTATTTCTACCCCTATTGGTAAGTTCATTCGAGCTGAGAGAATCTATAAAGATTATTTGATGTCCATCTATCATAGGGATACCCTTGTGGATTTGATTGAGTTGGAGATGGCTGATTTCGATGTGATCCTTGGTATGGATTGGCTTCACGCCTGCTACGCCTCCTTTGATTGCCAAACTCAGACTGTGAAATTCCAGTTTCTGAATGATCCTGTTATTGACTGGAAAGGACATTTTGTTGCACGAAAGGGTAAGTTACCCAAAAATTGATCTCTAAGGGATATATCTATCACCTCGTATGAGCCAAGTTTGACAATGTTGAGCCCCTTTCTCTTGAGTCTGTCCTGATTGTGAGCGAGTTTCCTGATGTGTTTCCTGAGGATATGCTTGGAGTCCCTTAGGATAGGGAGATTGATTTCAAAATTGATGTTTTACCTGACACCCAGGCTATTTCTGTTCCACCACATAGAATGGCCCCAGTAGAGTTCAAAGATTTGAAGGAGCAGTTGAGGGATTTGTTAGAGAAAGGGTTCATAATGCCTAGTGTCTCTCCATAGGGTGCCCTGGTATTGTTGGTGCGAAAGAAGGATGGTTCCTTGAGGATGTGTATTGACTATCGTCAATTAAATAACATGACTATCAAGAATAAGTATCCACTTCCGAGGATTGATGGTTTATTTGACCTACTTCAGGGTGCTACTATTTTCTCTAAGATAGACCTCAGATTAGGCTATAATCAATTAAAGATGAGAGAATGTGATATCCCAAGGACAACTTTTCAAACCCAACATGGTCACTTTGAGTTCTTCGTAATGTATTTTGGATTGACAAATGCACCCGCAGTCTTTATGGATTTGATGAACAGAGTGTTCAGACACTATCATGACATGTTTGTGATCGTGTTCATTGATGATATTTTGGTATATTCTAGACATAAAGAGGAGCATGTCAACCACCTTAGGATCGCTTGCACATACTCCGAGACAATGAGTTATATGCTAAGTTTTCTAAGTGCGAGTTTTAGCTCAAATTCGTGTCTTTCTTAGGTCATGTGATTTCTGGAGATAGAATTCGAGTGGATACTCAAAAGATAGAGGTAGTTAGGAATTGGCCAAAACCAACCTCACCAACAGAGATAAGGAGTTTTCTAGGATTGGCTGGCTATTACCGGAGTTCTGTTGAAGGACTTTCTTCTATATTCATGCCATTGACCAAATTGTCCCATAAGAAGGTCAAGTTTCAATGGTCTGACAAATGTGAGAAACGTTTCTAAGAGTTGAAGGCAAGATTAATTACCATACTAATGTTGACCTTGCCTGATTGAATAGATGGGTTTGTAATCTACTGTGATGCTTCAAGAGTAGGATTGGGATGTGTGTTGATGCCGAAGGGAAAGGTTGTTGTCTATGCTTCTAGATAACTTAAGGCACATGAGAAGAACTATCCCACCCATGACTTGGAGTTGGCAGCGGTGGTGTTTGCTCTCAAGTTATATGGAGCACATGTTGATGTATTCACTGACCATAAGAGCCTGCAGTATGTCTTCACTAAGAAAGAGCTCAACTTGAGGCAGAGGAAATGAGTTGAGTAGCTCAAGGACTAGGACATGAGCATTCTTTACCACCTAAGTAAATCTAATGTGGTTACTGATGCTCTTAGCAAGTTTTCCATAGGAAGCAGCGTCCATATGGGAAAAGAGAAGAGAAAGTTAGGAAGAGAGGTTCATAGACTGGCTCGACTAGTAGTTCAACTAGATGAGTCAGGTGAAAGATGAGTTCATGTGCAAAATAGATCAGCATCATCTCTAGTAGTGGAGGTAAAAGAGAGACAAGATAAAGACTCAGTCTTATTACAGCTAAAGGAGGATGTGCATAAGAAGAAAGTGGTGGCTTTCGCCAAAGGAGGAGATGGAGTATTGAGGTATCAAGAAAGATTGTGTATTCCAGATATTGATGGTGTTGGGAGAGGATCATAGTAGAGGCCCATAGTTCCAATTACTCCATCTACCCAGGATCTACAAAGATGTACCATGACTTGAGAGAAGTCTACTGGTGGAGTGGAATGAAAAGGGACATTGCAGAGTTTGTTTCCAAGTGCCTGAATTGCCAAAAAGTTAAAGTCTAGCACCAAAGGCCATGTGGAGTAGCTTAGAACTTAGAGATTTCAAAGTGGAAATGGGAGATGATCAACATGGACTTCATCACAGGTTTACCGAGGTCCCACAGGCAGCATGATTTGATTTGGGTGATAGTTGACAGGATGACCAAGTCATCCCACTTCGTTGCAGTCAAGGCAACTGACACTACAGAGGATTATGCCTAGTTATACATAGAGAGATTGTGAGATTGCATAGAGTCCTTTTGTCCACCATCTCGGATAGAGGATCTCAATTTACTACCTAATTTTGGAGATCTTTTTAGAAGGATTTGGGTACGAAGGTACTCCTTAGCACAGCCTCCCCCCCAGATAGATGGTCAGGCAGAGCACTATTCAGACATTAGAGAATATGCTGAGAGCCTGTGCCATTGACTTTAAAGGTAATTAGGATGACCACTTGCCATTGATAGAGTTTTCCTAACACAATAGTTTTCATTTGAGTATTCAGATAGCCCTATATGAGGCACTACATAGGAGGAGGTGTAGGTCGCCAGTTGGATGGTTTGAGGTAGGAGAAGCAAAGTTGATTGGTTCAAACTTGGTTCACCAAGCTGTGGAGAAGGTGAAAATCATTCGGGAGAGGCTGAGGACTGCACAGAGTAGACAAAAATCCTACACCAATGTCAGGAGGAGAGACTTAGAGTTTGAGGTCAACGATTAGGTATATTTGAAAGTGTCACCCATGAAAGGTGTGATGAGATTCAGAAAGAAAGGGAAGTTGAGTCCGAGGTACATTGGCCCTTATCAGATTATAAAGAGAGTGGGCAATGTGGCATATGAGTTATAGTTATCATCAGAGTTAGAGGCCATCCACCCAGTATTCCACTTTTCCATGCTCAAGAAGTGTTTGGGAGATCCATAGCTAGTTGTTCCTGTAGACAGTATTGGAGTGAGAGACAGCCTGAGCTATGAAAAGATCCATGTCCAGATCCTTGATCACTATGTTTGAAAGTTGAGGAACAAAGAGGTTGCATCTGTCAAGGTATTGTGGAGGAACCAATTTATAGAGGAAACTGCTTAGGAGGCGGAGGAGGACATGAAGGCCAGATATCTCCATCTATTCTTACTATGATGACGAGAGAGTTGATGGTAAATATTCCCCTCTAAATTCTTAATTTCCATTCCTTGAATCCTCTTTTTTCTTTCCATATGATAGATGATAGAATTTTAGAGTCCGAGTAAGGACTGATGTGATTTGATGACTATTTAATTGCATTACTTGCTGAATACTTAAGTTGTTGATTGCATGATTGAGATGAGAGCTGGTTGATTGTTAGAGTTCATAGAAGATTTGTTCCTTGTCCAAAATCCCTATCTTTCTCTTCATTCGAGGAAAAATGATCCCAAGGGGGAGATAATGTAACACTCCTTAATTTCCTCCTATTTGATTTAGATGAGTGTGTGCAGAAGGTTGCTGAGAAAATCTAATGAAAAGCTACTGAAACAGGTCTTACGTGAGGGGTTACGAGTCATAGAGTTGGTTATGACTCGTAGACCGAGTTTTGTATTGGATTCCAGTGTTTTGGTTTTCAGGATCACCATATCTACGAAAGGAGTTAACAACTCATACAGAGCACTATGACTCGCAAGATAAGATTCATACTAAGTTCCAGTGTTTCTTGTTTAGAGGCCCCTCAGCCACGAGAGGTCAGTTACGACTAGTATGTCGAATTACGACTTGTAAAATAGGGTCTCGTATCAATTTCCAGAGATCCAGGATTTTCAGAACCCTCACCTACGAGGAGTAGTTACGACTCGTAGGAGGGTCTACAAGTCGTATACGGGGTCTTGTAGGCCCTATCAACAGTCTTATTGGAGGGCATTTTTGTCTATTCTAATTTTTATGCTATTAACCTCTCAAGTTTTTTGGCTTGTATAAAGCCTTGAAATTAAACTCTAAGGCCAATTATTCATTATTGTTCCACCTTGAGAGTTTTGAGAGCATTAGTGGAGAAGAAAAAAGCTAGGGCTTGTTATTCAAGCACAAGGATTGATTGAGATTTGGTTGTTTCTTCAACTCCCAAGTATCTAAGGCTTACCAAAGTGTGAAATTTTTCCTTCACACAGCCCCTTCATCTTCTTGAGTCAATATTTTGGTGAAAAAAATTGAGATTTTGAGGAACTTTACTATTTTAATATTGAAATCCTTATATCTATTTTGAAGTCTTGTTATACTACATGAGGTAATCTCTTGCATTACATGGGTATTCAAATATGAGATTTGTACATGTGTTTGCATCCTTGATAGCATGAGCCCTAAATTACTTGTCTTTGTGGAGATCTTATGCATAAATTGAGCATGTTGAGTTGAGTAAATTGAAATTGTTGAGTTGGGTAAATTTGAGTATGATTAAGCATGAGAAGCATGTTGCATTTGAGTCTTATATATTATTACACATGACTATCTTGCATGAACTATATGAGGAGTCCATTTGAGTGAGTTTAAATGACCGTTTGAGTCTGAGTTAAGTTTATTGGTTGCATTGATTTAATTGTTGAGTAATTGAGATGAGATAACCCTATGTGGCTGAGTTTTGAGCTGATTAATGAGTTCATTGAGGAGTCGAGCATATTTTAGTATTGAGAGGATTATTGAGCACCGAGTTGGGTGATTAAGGAGTACCCTAGAACTATGTTTTCCAGCATTGGATAGTCGTTTCAGCATAATAGTAGTGACTCTTGTCCCGCAAATGGACACTCTCTCAGGATCTGAAGGAGTGAGGTTGAGGTTGATCGCCCTTTTCTGTGGAAAGTTAAGGGCGGGCGTGGCAATGATTCCGATTCGTTGTGCAACACCTAATTAAAGGTGGTGGGATGAGGAATGTCGGTTAGAGAAACTCCTAAGCAATATTGTTTTGAGCATGAGATTTCAAATTGAGTCTATTTTACTGAGCCTATTTAGTAAAAAGCTTGATTCTACTATAACACTTGCATAAACTGTTTTGAGCATGAGTTGTTGAGCCGAGGTGAGTGAGTGATCTTTACTTTTCTTGAGCCATTTTACATACCACTATATTCCATATACTGACGTCCATTTAGACCTGCATTATTTTATGATGCAGATACAGGTCATAGAGGACTTCGGCCAGCGCATCGTTAAGGTCCAGTTCAGTACACTTCAAGAGTTGGTGAGCCCTCCCATATATTCCGGAGGAGCCCTGTTATATTCTTGTTATTGTTGAGTACTTTATTTACTTTTAATTAAGGTGTCCATGGCCTATCATGGTACCATTCTAGATGGTTGAGTAGAGGCTTCATAGAGGATGGAGTAGAGTATTAAATGAGTATTTTTGTGTCTAAACTTATCTTCATTAAAAGCTATGATACAGTAGAGTTATGCACTTATTTATCTTCTTGCATGTGATGTCTTACTTTTTGAGTTATTCTTTCATTGTTGAGTTGATGTGATGATGAGGCCAATTGGTTCTCTTGTGGAATCAACAATGGTTCTTCAAGTGCCGACCACGCCAAGGGTACTCGCCTGAGGGTCATATGTCTCCGTTGAAAGGTGTGTTTAGCGAGAAAGAAAAACTGAGCCCTAGGTATGTAGGGGCCTATAAGGTGGTGAGAAGAGTGGGAAAAGTGGTACACGAGTTGGATTTACCCAATGAGATGCATTTGATTCATGTGATTTTCCATGTGTCGATGTTGAGAAAGTTCATAGGTGATCCAAGCTCCATAGTTCCTTTGCATGATGTGAAAAGGGAAGAGGATTCGAGTTATGAAGAGGTACCAGTTGAGATCTTAGACCAGTAAGTAAAAAAGCTATGGAACAAGGAAGTTGCACCCATCAAAGTGCTTTGGAGGAATCAACAAGTTAAGTGTGCTTCATGGGAAGCGAAAGCAGATATGATGAAGTGTGATTCATATCTACTCCATTCTACTCAAGCCTAAGGTATTAAGAAATTCTTCCTAAAACCTCTAAGTCCTTGCATTTTAGTTTTACATGGTGCATGCATTTGTTTCTATGCTTATGGACTGTTTTGAGACATGTTTTAAGTGTGGAATTTGAAAATTTCATGAAATAATGTTGTTTTACATGCATACTTGCTTATTATCTTATGATTCACTCCTTGGAGCTTACGTTTAAGTATATCTGGAGATGAATGTTCCAAAGGGGGAGATATTATAACAGCCCTCAGTTTAAGAGCTTAGAGTGCAGAAAAGTTGGACTCAAGCTAATTAAACAAGAACATAATTCTAGGGATAATGGGACTTTGGACTCAAGCTGTGGGGATGTTACCGTGAAGAGGATTAGCATGAATACATTGCAAACAAAAATCAAGGGGCGAGTAAGTATGACTCATATTATGGGGGTAAAAAGAAGCTTATGACTTCTATATCATCATCAACATACAACAAGCATAAAGGGGGAAAGGGACTAAGGAAATTCTCCCATAATTACATACAAAATAATTGAAGTCAAGCTCATAACATACATTGCAAATGCAACAACACCTCTATCATGAGTAAAACGAGGCCCACAAAAGATAAGTATCCATAAATAAATAAGTCTAAATGAAAGCATGAATGTAAGTGGATGTTGTCCCCAAAGTAGATGACGCACCAATAGTAATCACCAATAAACTATCTAGCCACATGGAGGAGGATGAATAGGAGCTCTGATCCCTACATGGTTAGATCATGTAAGCAAAAAGTATGTGTTAGTACTTAGAATATACTATGTAAGTGTAGTTCAATGCAATAAGGAACATAAGTCATAATTAAATAATATGCATAACCACAATCAATAGATACAAGATCAATATGACATGTATGATTAATGCTTAAATCAAAGCATAAATGGAGATAGTCAATTTGCATTAAATATCATACACATATGGGAGGAGACCTTAACTGACATATAAAACCATGTGAGCTACTATATGGAATCGCCATGTTGCCTCCACACCAAATAGGAGTGGTCTACTTGCCAAGATAATCCAAACCCACCTTAGTGGGTAACTTGCCCTAGTTGAATCCACTAGTAAAAGCCCATTTAGGAAAAAATAGCGTGAACGTATGGCGGCACATAGTTAAGAGGCCAAGACTCTATATAAGGACTGCTTGGGTCAAGCCCCCACCTTAATCCTCTTTCGTTGCTAAGTCTAGTCCCATGGAATACTTAGCATAATCATAAGAGTAATCATAACTAGAGTAACTTGTAAAAATGTAGCAACAACATAGGAGTAGCTCATTCATGAACTTGACCACTTCAAGTTAGTATTACCTTGTACATGAGGGTAAAAAACTTATCATTCTTTACCCCCTTCATGCAGACATTATTCATTCACAAAAAGGTAGACACAAAGTGTCACGACCCCAGCCTAGGGCCAAGACGTGACATGGTGAATGGGAACCCAAAGGGACCCAAACAAGCCTCTTAGCATATCAATCACACATTCTTAGTCGCGAAAGCAAAGTAAATAACAACAAGAGATATATAAAGTGGGAAGTGGGACTAAGGGAAGTCTTGAATAAAAACAAAAAATAAGAGTCAAGCTCATAACACAATAACATCATAATATCTAACATACACCTCTAACTTGAAATGGAGCAGGGGCCAAGACACTTTTCGGGCTCACCCTCATAATGTCAAATGTTCAACATAAAGAAGTTTTAAAATAGCAAGAAAAGTAGATACTTTCCTCGAACTTGAGGCCTCACCAAGCTTGTCTTTGAAGTATCTCACTAGCCACATGGAGGATGATCAAGAGGAGCTCCAGTCCCTACATAGGGATATCATGTAGGCGTAAAATATGTGTTATTACGTTTGAATATACTAAGTATGTAGGATGCAATGCAACAAGACATAAGCCAAAATAGTCAAAATGCATAGAAATAGGTAATAGATAAGTGAGATATCAATATGGCATGCATGATCACTGATCAACTTACATAGAACATTATATATATGTTTGGAGAGACCTCAACCGCCAAAGAATAAAACAAAGCGAGTTACAACTTGGTATCCCGATGATTACCCCTCATCGGTAAAGAGGTGGTCTACTTGCCAAGGTAAATCATACTTTACCTTACGGGAGCCCATCTTATTTCAGAGAAGCAATCACCCTTAAGGGAACCCGTCCCATTTCAGGGTGGATTTCAAGATAAAGTCCACTAAGTGGATCCACTAGTATAGCAAGGGTAATAATCATAATCCTATGTTGGCACATAGTTTGAGGAAAGGTATGGACCCCTGAAGATAGTCCATGCCGACATCCAATCCATCGGTGCTACGAAACTATTTCAAGCAAATGCACATTCCCCCCTTTTTGTCGACAGAATAACCCCCTTCTGTCTTTTTTCTTTTGATATCTCTGAACTGATTAAACTAATTTTTTGAAATTGGACAAGTAAAGGAGGAAAATTCAAGATTCTCGCGTCTAAATAAGAACAAACAAAAAGAGAAGAGAAAAAAGAAAAGGACGAAAAAGAGGCGAACAAAAAAAAGGAAGAAACACGGATAATGATCGCAGAAGCCTGGGATAGCATTATTCTTGTGTCCCAAGAAATACTTGAAATAATCATACATTAATCACTTGTAAGAAACATTACATGAGTAGCACTTAAACATGCTTGACCTTTATTGGTGA
Source organism: Solanum clarkiae (assembly GCA_011800125.2). NCBI lineage: Eukaryota > Viridiplantae > Streptophyta > Magnoliopsida > Solanales > Solanaceae > Solanum > Solanum clarkiae. Next base: position 15,655 of record JAABOM020037126.1, read on the forward strand.
GCCTAACTTAAAATATGAGAGCAGATCATAATTATACATGAACCGTTGCTTTAACATGAACGGCTCATAAGAGGTAAATCTTGAAAATAGGACTTAACTTCATACTTGCATAGTCATAGATAATTCAATGAATTCATAACATATTTGATGCCCATATTCATCATGAAGTCACTTTACTTGTAAAACGTGAAATTAACTTGAGAATTCTTTACTTGACATTTCATCGAACACTTGGTGGGCACAAATGAAAACATGTCCAAATCATGCAAAATGCAAGAGTATAGATCATGAAATAGTAAAATCAATGCATCTTAAAGTCATGCAAATCAGTCCACCAACATCATGGTAGAACCCCATCATGGATAAGTTGTAAATCATATCAAAACTTCACAATAGCTCATAGATTTCATAGATTAAAGCATGTATAGTCCCAATAGACAAAGATCAATCCATAGTATAGGTTTAAAATAGATATTCATGCATAATCAACCATATTTGATAAAAACTCCAACGTAATCATGCTCACATTTCATAATAATAGATACTCTTTTTGGTAATACATCTTGAAATCACGCAATTTTCACAAAATAGGAAGATTGGGATCTATGGATGAAAGGACCCAATGGATGAAACCCACATACCTAAATTTGGGGGTTTTCTTGATGTAGATTTGAAGGACACCTTAGGCTTGAATAGAGTCCTTGAGATCCGAATTAAGCTTGAGACACTCGAATTTGGATGAAATATTTGGTTAAGTCTTGGAGAGGTTTTTTGAAGTGTCTTGAGTGATCTAGAGTTGAAGATGGCTAAGTATAGATGTTTTCACGCATAAGTGGGGATGGGGCTATGACCCCAAGGCCCTAGGGCCGAAATGAAAAATCAAGAAAAATAATACACCGGTCCACGCCCTTGGCGCAATGCGGACTAGACGCAAAGTGCCCTCTAACACTAATCTATGCCCCTGGTGCATCGTGGTCAGCATGCGGATGGCCACTGAAAATCAAAAATTAGTAAAAATTATTTTGAAATGACCCCAAAAAGTGCTCAAGAATATGCCTCGAGATAGATAGATTTTTTATTTTTTTATATCTAAAAAATACATTCGTTATTTCAAAAATCTCGGATGGAGCCAAAGATTCACTATTTTTTGGCTTTGGGGTATGATGGAATAAAGCAAAATGGCTCTTTAAAC
>JAABOM020037136.1:0-16846 GCA_011800125.2 Solanum clarkiae
AGCAGTCTAACGTCATGGGTAAGTTTGGAAGTACCAACGTAATTTTAATGAAGAAGGTTTGGTATATAAAGTTTTTCCAAACAATAATTGAGAAAAAAAGCGTCTGGGAAGTCAAGTGAAAGTTACATACTTCGTATTATTATTTTATGAAAGAATCTCTAAATTGATATTATCGATTCGTAGTTTGGACAAAACAGTGATTGACAACCTATAATTAAATAGTCTCTTATGCTTAGGTAGTTAAGTATATTCTCCACAATTGATGTAATTGCTTTGTCTGGCACATAAGCTGTACGAATCTTTAAGCTATAAATAAAAAGGGAATATATTTATCACTATTGTAAGTACTCTCTTGGTGGTACATTGTAGTACATTTTGTTTCTATCCCTTGATTACTCTCAAATAATTGGTACAAAAAGTGATTGCCAAAACTCTAATACAACAAAATTACGATAAATTGTTCGAAAGTAACCAGAAATTGTTAACTTTACGGTAACGGAAATTAACCACTATGCTAAACATTTAACTTATGTCAAGAGGTATCAATACTCATATAAATATTTGTTAAAGCAAATTTTGACTTATATTTATAATATAATTTTTTGAGGAAGTGACACCTCTCAGCCAAGGGTGGCTTTGCCCCTAAAACTCTATAATCAAAAACGTCAATTGGTTTTTTTAATATTTCGATATATTCATAGTAGGGAACTTTCAAAAATAGCAAAGATTTAAAGCATAGAAAGGGCAAGTCTAGTGTACTAAAACTCCCGCTATGCGCAGTGTCCGGGGAAGGACCACAAAGATTTAAAGCATAATGAGGTAAAATAGTTATAATTTGTAGAGAGAGAGAGAAAGAGAGGGAGAGAGAGAGAGGGAGAGGGAGAGGGAGAGAGGGAGAGAGGGAGAGAGAGAGGGAGAGAGGAGAGGGAGAGAGAGGGAGAGAGGAAGGGGAGAGAGAGGGAGAGAGAGAGAGCGAGTAATGACCCTGAAGATCATTTTCAAAAAAGTAACGATTTACCCTCATAATAGATGCCTCGATTCATATTTGATAAGTTTGTGAGTTTGATCTTTGAGATATATCGAAAAGTTGTCAAATTTGAAAGTTTATCAGTGTTGGAGGCTTTAAATTGTTCAAAAGTGCTTGGTACCAACTGGATCTACGAGCATCAAAATGAAATACTTATTTTATTAGTTTCGAAAGATGGAATGCGGTCCAAGAATGTAACAATTTTTGTTTTGGAGTTGTTTCGTGGATTTGAGCCTTTTGAGTTGGAAGTTTAGGAGAAAGCACAAAGATGAATTCCATCAATATTCTAATTAGACGCCTCAAATGAATTTATGATGATTCTATTAGATTTTGGAGGCTCTTTTAGGCCTAGGTAAAGTTCAGTTTAATGTTTAAAAGTTTCAAGGGTGAATTGATCATTTTGAGTTTTAAGTTAGTTAAATGCTGGCCAAATGGCTTTTGGGTTAAGGAGACTTCGGATTCGTATTTTGACGATTCCACTAGGTCTAGAACATCAAATTTAGTGGATTTGCATATGTAGTTTGCGTGTACGAGATTATGATTGAATCTTGAAGGTCGTTTCGGTAAAATTTTTGTGTGCTGGTGGTTGCTGATATTTGGAAACTGACATTCTCCTCTACGTTCACTGAGTTACGATCGCAATCGAGGAGGGTAGTGTTGTCCCTCCTCCTCATTTGTAGAGCCTAGGCTTTGTTTGCAAAGCATTGTGCAACTTCTTCTCTGCATTTGCGAAGTCATGACCATACTGTCACATCCCGGGAGGGTACCCTTGGCGTGACCGACACTCAAAGACTATTGTTAGCCCCCAAGCGAACCACTTGGCCTCATCACATTCATTCAATCACAATCTAATAGCGAAAGACATCAAAAATCAAGAGTAACTTAATAGAAAGCAATAACCAAATCGATAATCAAAGTCCAACCAATTTATCAATTAACTAAGTAAGACTAATATGAAAGAAACTAGCCAAAAATAATATCCAATCACAACTTGATAATCTAGTCTATGAAGCTTCTATCCACCTGACTAAGTGGAGGCAATGACAGGTCCATGGCCACCTTAAAAAACAAAAAAAAAAAATCTAAGACCTAACTCTTGAAGCTAGATGAAATAAATAATGAGATACTTTAAAAGTAGGTAGGACTCATCAATCAGCTAATATCTAGAATAAACCTTCAACAGAGCGCTTGTTGACGATCTCTAATCTCTCTCTGCATCATAAAATGATGCAAGCTTAAATGGACGTCAGTACGTGGAATGTACAATTATGTAAAATAACCGGAAGGGAAAGAACACATTCATAAATGCTTAACACATGGGACTCAACTCGACAAGCTAAGGAACTCAATCAGAATGTCATAAGTCAAGTGGAAATATGGTTTAGATAGAGGCCATTCACATTCAATCCAGTCCAATCCAATCCAATCAAAGTACTATCATATCCTATTGGGAGTTTGACTCATTCGACAACAATCATTTATGAGTAAGTGATTGTACAACAATTCCACTGATGTTGCCAAAGCTGTTCAATACTTTGTTGGGGTAAAAAATGAATCCACCCATCATGGGTCCAATCAATCAAGTCATCTATTATTTCATGGACTTATCAAGAGGAAACATCTGACTTAACAGTTTCAATCCTCTCCTATATGTACAAAGTAATTTCCCAATGAAGTGACACCTCTCGGCCAAGGGTGGCTTTACCCCTAAAACTCTATACTCGGAAATTACGTCAATTAGATTTTTTTTTATATTTTTATGTATTCATAGTGGGGAAATTTCACAAAATAGCAAAGATTTAAAGCATAGGGCAAATCCAGTGTACTAAAGCTCCAGCTATGCGCAGGGTCCGGGAAAAGATCACAAAAATTTAAAGCATAATGAGGTAAAACAGTTATAATTTAGTAAATTATGATTTGTAGCTATATGTTAGAGAGAGAGAGAGAGAGAGAGAGAGAGAGAGAGAGAGAGATAGATAGATAGATAGATAGAAAGATAGATAGATATATATAGAGAGAGTAACGACCCTGAAGATCATTTTCAAAGAATTATCGATTTACCCTCCTAATAGTTGTCTCGAGTCATATTCGATCAGTTTGTGAGTTTGATCTTTGAGATGTATCCAAAAGTTGTGAAATTTGGATGTTTTTGAGTTTTAGAGGCTTTAAATTATTCAAAAGTGCTTGATACCAACTGGAGCTACGAGTCTCAAAATGAAATTCTATCAGTTTCGTTATTTTTGGAATATGGAATTTGGTCTAAGAGCGTCATTATGTTCTATTTCAGAGTTGTTTTGTGGATTTGAGCCTTTTGAGTTGGAAGTTTAAGAGAAAGGATCAAGAGTTGAATTCGGCCAATATTCAAAGTTTAGATGGTTCAAATGAATTTATGATGATTCTATTAGATTCAAGAGGTGGTTTTAGGCTTAGGTAAAGTTTGGTTTAATTTTTAAAAGTTTCGAGAGTGAATTGGTCTTTTTGAGCTTTAAATTTGTTAAATGCTGACTAAATGGCTTTTGGGTTAAGGAGAGCTCAAATTCATGTGTAATGACCCGACCAAGGGGCCTAGTCATTATATGGCATATGAGATTCCTGGAGGCACCTCATCTAAGTCATCTAAGTATCTCAGGCATTCACAGGTAATAAATAGGGAGATAATTAGAATAAACATAAGGGAAAGGGGCTATGAACTTTTTGGACAATGAAACAATATTAAAAATAGTGAAAATAACTAATTCATTACTTTGTCAATATGCATACCAACTATATCAGAAGTCGATGGGACGGGTGACAGATAGTCTCCATCAATAGAAAGAAATCTAGACAGTACAATACTGAAAGTAAGTGCCTCAGAATGGCTACAAAACATTGTCTCAAAACAAACTAAATACGAGCTGGAAGGAAAGAGTGGAGAAGTACTAATCTAAGGGTTCACTACAACAGTAGAGCTAGTCTTGGATGCTGAATACTAGACACGAGCCGGTGGAGGAGTACCTGTCCCTACATGGTTAAGTCACACAGGCAAATATGCATTAGTACGTTTCAATGTACTAAGTATGTGAGATGCAATGCATGGATGAAATTGTAATGCCATCATAATTAAACATAAAATATAAGTGTACATAAGGTTAATCAGACATAAGATAAGCTTAAACATGCACAAGGAGTATGACTTAGACCAATATGAGACAATGCATATTCAAACACGAATTCAATACATATTATGGAATCATATAAACTTGTGGGAATAGACCATAGCCAACAGTAAGACCATATGAGCTACTATATGGAATCCAATGAACTCTTCATATTGGGAAAAAACCAATGCACTTCTTTCATTGAAAAAATGGTAATCTACTTGCGAAGGTAGATATCCGAAACTTAGTATCTTTCATAACTTTGGGGCCAACGTGGATCCACTAGCCTATCCTACAAGGCTCCAATGGCGGCAAATAGTTAGGGACATCGAGATTTAGCTTCAAGGGGTCATGCCTCAACTAACTGGATGAGTCCTAATCTCAAGCCCTCTTGATGTTAAGTCATCCACAAAATCATTAAACATAATTTAGAATCATAAATAGCAATCAATAGGAGTAGCTCAAACTTAAGAGTCTTTCTTAAACATCTTTTAGGACATTAATCACTATACACATATCTTTGGAAAACATGACTTTGAAGCTCTTAATAAATGCCCATTCATAGTCATAATTCGTAAGAACTTTCATTGAAAGATAAGGTGCGCTTATTAGTTGCATGGAATAATCATAAATCATATAAGTCTTAAGAAATTTCATTAAATAGAACATCAAAATCATCCAACCTTAATCATATCAAAACCCGGCTTAGAATCAACATCACTCCTCGAAATCTACGTACATTTACTTGAAAAAATAGTCATGAACTTTAGGAACATCATATAGTAGCATAGGAACTATAAAATAATCATAAGCATGCATTAAAACTTAGGAGCTTAAAAAAAAAAGAAAAATGCATAATTGGGAACTTTATGAGTGAAAGAATACACAAAAATCGATTCACTTACCTGAGAAACTAAGGGGAATTGAAATTGAAGTCTTGAGAAAAGAACTTGGGAAACCCTAGCCTTGTTCTTGGGAGCTCTTGCCTTCAGAATTTGGAATGAAAAGAATGAGAGGATGAGGGGTGTTTCTAAGGCTTGGAGACTTATATAGGTCTCCCTTTTCATCCCCCGAATGACCTAGTACAGAAATAGAATTACAAAAAATGATGAAACTACCCCTTAATTAAGACTGCCAGAAACGATCTATGTGACCCCGACTATGGGCCGTTGACTGGTTTACGGGCTATAGACCCTTTTGTCTGATGGCTCACCTGAGAATCCTGAAATATAGCCTTTGCTAAATAATTGGGAACTACGACAAATAGGATGGGCCATACTATTTTCTACCGGCCATGGTTGGACTTCTAGAGTCATTCCACACTTAGCCAATTCTCACCTTATATCTGACCCCTTTATATGAGACCTTGTACGGGTTGTATAACATTCTACGAGCCGTCTAATAAGTCATGGATTAACATCCTGAAAACACCGAATTTCTTCATGTTTGGAATCTCACTCACGAACCATTCTACGAGCCATAGAACAATCACAGGCTGTAATGTCACTCCCCGGAAGGGTATCCTAGACGTAACCTGCACTCAGAGATTATTGCTCGTCCCCAAGCGAACCACTTGGCCTCATCACATTCATTCATTCATACATTCTACCACTCAACGGAAGACATAAGAAAGTAAATGGGCACATCATAATCTAATCTAAAAAATAATATTATCAATAAAAAGGCTAGTAGAAAGAAACTAGCTCAACAAGTCATAATATCAACATTCGACTCTAGTCTATGAAGCCTCTATCACTATCAAGTGGTGCCAATGACAGACTTATGGCTACCTCAATCAAAATAAAGCTAGTCAATCTAACTCTAAGGCAAGATGAAAGTAAACATTAGGGATTCCTCTGAAGTAAGGGAGGCTCACCAAATCAGTTGAACATCTTCAATCCTCAATGATGTGCATGTTGACGATCTCGCAAAACATGTATCTACATCATGAAACAATGCGGTCTCGGAGGGGGACGTCAGTACAGAGAATGTACTAGTATGTAAAATAGCTGAGTGAAACTAGAAACAGGTAGAATAATATAACAATAACAATCAACTCAATACAGAAAGCAATCAACATGCCAAATCTCTATCTAACGAAAGAATAAAGAATAGATAAATGACCCATCACATGCATCATCCTATACCATTACCTCAACATCACAGCACTATCAAGAGGGAATCCTAAATGGGAGTTTCTATAATTGACAATCAGCCCCTATGAGCCAGAAGTGATACAAGAAGAGATGTCGTTACCACATCCATCCAGTACCTTTCTAAGGTAAAGGACGAGTCTGTAAGTGGATCCAAAAGTCTGTCAAGTCCTCTTTTGGGACAAAAGAAACATCCGCTCTCATGGTACAATCCTCTCCTACGCTGGCCACGTAGTTAATGAGTTCAAGTTCGACTCACTCTTACCTATTTCGGTGCTAATACTCATCCCATGGCTCAAGAAAGCTCATAGTCTATCAAGGCCTAGACTGTTACGCAGCAACCCCCCTCTAAAATGGGATCATCATCTTATCTATCATTCTATCAACTCAAAGGGTTGAATTATTCTTCAAGCTAAGGTTCAATCCTCATTTAATCCAAATAACACTAATTCCATCTACTTCAGTCATCAATACACTCATCTCAGGACTTAGAGACTATCATCAGGGAACAATTGAATATAAACATAATGAGAGTTATTTATTTAGACTACAGAGACTATCAAGTCCTACAAATCTAGCATCATTCTCACGTTCATAATCACCATCTCTATCAACATAGACTCAATCCCTAACTTTATTCCTGCAATCTTCAATAAAATAATAGGTAGGGTTTATGCAATAACTCATGTAACACATTCAATTCAAGAAAATTAATTTTATGATAATCATCAACATGTGAAAATGCGTATATTTAATACAGTTTCAAGAATAAAATCAAGAAAATCATTCATATGGACTCAAGAAACTCCAATCAACTATCTAAGACCTCCTATGGCACATAAGAGGATAATCTCATGTTTTTGTTTAACCTTACATACATGGGGGTTGAAGAATCCTCAATCTTCCTGCATGAATTGGCCTTGAACTCGAAACCCTCCTCTCTTCTTCTTCTCTTTCTCTCAGAATGTAATTTAGACCTAAGAAAAATTGGGTTATAAAAATGCTTTCAAATGTATATAGGCTTAAATGCTGCTTTTGGGACTTAAGAGTATATTGGGATGGAAACAAATGCCTTTCCCGAAGTTAAAAGACGAAAGTTGAATTCTTGCACACTGGTGCGCGACGCGCACCAGTTATATTTTGTGATTTTTCACGAAAATTAGGTCCGTCAAAATTTCATATAAGGAAACCAAGTGTGGTCCGCGTCCCAGGTATGTCACGGCCAGGACGTAGAAACCTCACTGTTTTGGCTTTCTTTGGGAAAAACAATTCGCGCCTTTTCACATTTGAGTCGAGTCGAGACCATTTTTTGACATGATTTTCCGCGCTGGTCACAAATTCGATCTCGGATTTCCCATCGGAGTTTTAGAAGATGCATTGTGCGCACGATACATTTTAGGGGCATTTCGGTAAATTTTCACGGGGTGTTACATTATCTCCCCCTTGGGATCATTCCTTCTCGAATGATAAGTAACAGTAGAAATAGGCACGAGTAGACTCGGAACTCTTCTTACTCCTCACTCAGAACCTCTCGAGCTCTCGTCTATCCATCACTTTCTACATCTCTATCTTAGACTAGGGAATGAAATTGAATTAGTACCTCAACTCAACGAAGGAACTTCAATAGCATTAAGGAGAGGACATTTTCCTTCAACATCATCATCTTTCGGCACGAATAGGTTCAAAACTCCCCTCAAATTTCACATCTATCAATCAGTCTATCGATTCTATCTCAATCAACAATCAACTCTACTCGGAATCAAGGATTGGCAAGCGACTCTAGAAAAGACAATCAATTTAGTTAGAGGTTAGTAAATTCCCTCAAACATTCTTATCGTCAGGCACAAATACAATCAAGAATCATTTCAATAGTCTATCAATCAATCTGGGCAGTCAAAAGTCACTTCGGATAGACAATTGATTTAGATCAAGAGTAGAGACATTATCTTAGACATACTCACTATCAGGCACGAATGGAAAGTCGAAACTCAATCAATTTGAATCATTTGAACACCTCGACAATTAGCATTTCAAACTTAGGAAGGAAGCCATCAACTCTAATGGGGAATGGGACCATTGTTATATAAGACTCTACATACAACCCTTCAACTCTCAGATCAACATCTCATCTCAGTGGTACTTCCTCCCCATAGCACTTTACCCTGTCAATCTTGAGCTTATGGTTCTTACTCCAATTTCCATCTATACACATCTTTCTTTTCTGTTCAAACCTACTTCTAAGCCTCAAAGTATTATTCATAAGATGACTATATCCTTACAAAGCTAATGCTCAACCCTCAGCTCTAAACATTCACAAGGGCTCCCATTAAAAGATCACTAGTCCTCTTCATTACTTCACTACTCTTCCTTAATCCTTTACTATGAAGTCTTCACTAGACCATTATTAATATTTACATAATAACAACCACGAATTCCGGCCTGTCACTCTAACCACTTCAACTATGTCTTAGAATCTTTAGGCCTACTTAACACCTCTATCTCCACCATTCAATGAACTCTTACTCAAAGTCACACCCACAACTCCCACCTATCTGCTGCATATCATTAGGTTTTACCTCCCTCCTCCTTCCTACCTCTATCCCTACATGACACATGTTTAACACCAATACCATAATAAGGATACACTTACTCCTCCTCATCTACTCTCATCCTCAACCTACTACTCCCAACATCATAATTTGAACATGGAGGAACTCGTTACATCCCTATTTTGCAAAACCTCAAATTACTATTTTTCAATGCAAAATAAGTAAGATCATACCTCTAAAACTCGATAGTCTACATCCTACCATCAACAATGACATACAAGCTGAAGGTTAGTGCGTGTGTAAGGTGACACCAGAGTCAACAACACTCACTCTCTCTCATCAACCCTCACCCCTCTACCATCATCCACACATCTATCAAGGCTGGAAAGCTGTATTACTCAAAGAGATTGGAATGAAAGATCATTAGCACGATTCAATCAAGAAATCTTATCTGAGAACTTTCTTAGATTATAACCTCTCTCATCTATCAAGTCTCTTCTTGAGTTCATAGAACTATACGCAGTGAAAACTTAGGTCGCATCTTATTCAACATAGGGCTGGAAACTCCTGGATTCATTGGGGTAAGATCAAGATTAAGAATTGAATTCATCGCTCCTAATACTCTAAACACAGCATGATCGGGAAGCAACATGATGTGCATGGGACTAGGCCGTAGGTACGATAGTCATACACTCGAATGGAATGGAATGTTACCTCAACTGAGATATAAGGACTATATGAGATAGAAAATAATTGACATCCCTCTTTTATCAGCCTATCACAATCCAAAACTCAAGATCTACTTTGATTTCCCACATCATCATCTCCCCCTTAGCTCTCAGGGTCCTCTCTCTCTAAATTTGTGAATCAATTTCCTCTACTAGGCTATAAGCATATACCTCCACAAGGTCAAAGGATCACTATCCACAAGAATATGCTTCTTAAACCCTTCTGTTATTCTATAGTCACATACATATAATTAGCCACTCAGACTCCTTTCAACGATATCACTCTTAGCTTACTCATGTCTCCATGGACTCTCTCTCTCTATTTTCTACTCTCAATGGCGAACATAATCACTTTCCACAATTATTACAATTTAACATCTTCTTTTGCTTGCTAATATGCAACCTTTGTGCTCTCCTAAACTCATCATTTGTATAAGACTTAAAACTATTAAGGAAAACTCCTCATCACCTACTCACAAACTCCAATCAACTTAGTTGCTTGGGATGACACATAATTCCTACCTTAACTCACATCCCATTGGACTCAAGGATATTGTCTAGACTCTAATAGCAACCATAATTTAGGGCTTCACACATCTTTACACAATCACAAATACCCATCTCACATATCTTCTTATCTATTAAGCTATCATCGTTTCACCAATCTCACTTAACAGGTACTTGTACCCTACCCCTAGCATCACTCTTATTACATTTAGCATCTTCATACACTAGGAAAAGTCTCTTGGAGAAAAATCTCCAACTAAGACTATCAATTTCATGATACTATCTCCTCTTCCATACTACTCCTCAAACTCAAATACCCATCCCAATCACAAATACCCATCTCACGTATCTTCTTATCTATTAAGCTATCGTCGTTTCACTAATCTCACCTAATGGGTACTTGTACCCTACCCCTAGCATCACTCTTCTTACCATTTAGTATCTTCATACACTAGGAAAAGTCTCTTGGAGAAAAATCTCCAACTAAGACTATCACTCTCATGATACTATCTCCTCTTCCATACTACTCCTCAAACTCAAGCTTAGGGTCTACTACTAACATGTGTATCCACGATACACCTTCTTAATGCTAACTTACAACCTCAAGATAAACGTTTAGGGAACATAATCTTACTAAAATCTCATAGCAAGGAACTAATCATCACATCCCCTCTTCACAACTCATGTACTACTCACCCCTTCATTATACCTCCTCATCTACCAAAACTTATAACTCTATGGATCTTATAAATTCTCCCATACAATCATAAGCCTAACTTAGATCTATTCCATCACATTGAAAGAACTCTTTCCCTCTATTCGAGATCTACACTTCATCCTCAATAGTATGAATACTACAACACATCAACATACACTTCCTTCTAGTTTGAACATGCTCTATCACATTTTGACACTACCTCTCTCCCTCTCTATACCTCATCTCATCATGGCAATCATAGAGTACTTGTCACCTTTCCATCAATCCTATGGCCATCGAATCCTCCCTTCACAAGTTACCAAAATGGCTACCTATCTTTAACTAGAAACCTCAATCAATCATCACTCTTGCTATCTCGTCCATTTCCTTCTATCATCATCCAACTAACACTGGAATGACTAAATTCTACTTAGGGCTTATAAGACCTCACATCACACTCTTAGGTATTAGCACTAATCTTTTTGGAGACATAAGTTTCTCTCTCTTCTGAGTAACAGCAGGAGCAATTTTTTAGTAGAAGGGTCTGGGTACCTCTAGAGTTAGCTCAAGTGCGCAATTCATGTGAGAATAGTGCACTCTTTGTAGTCAATAAACTTAGCACAATAGTTTGATTCTCTCAAACTTAGTGCAGTCTCTCTACTATCCGGGTTACTTATTTGGTGGATCTCATCGATATGAGTTTGAACATCACCGTCTTAGTCACATCGTGAAGGAGGCATAGTCGAAAGGTTTTGCGTAGTGCATGAATCAAAAGAAAACCTCCATAGAGTTTAACTTTACCGCATAAATTTGGAAAAAGAAAGAAGTTAGACAATTCCTAATGTACATAGCCTCCCTAATATAGATATGGCACGCTTCACACTAATAATAAGGACTCTACTATACACGGCCTAATAGACTCCCTAGGACACTTGAACTAGAGCTTTGATACCAAGTTTGTCATGCCTCGGGAGGGTACCCTAGATGTAACCAGCACTCATAGACTATTGCTAGTCCCCAAGCGAAACACTTGGTCTCATCACATTCATCCAATCAATAAAACTCTACTAATCAGCGGAAGACATAAGGAAGTAAATGGGCACAATATCATCATCTAGTCTCAAAATAATATTATAAATGAAAAGGCTACTAGAAAGAACTAACTCACAATCTTAACAATCAACATCCGACTCTAGTCTATGAAGCCTCTATTACTATCAAGTGGTGTCAATGACAGACCCATGACTACCTCAAATAAAAAATAAGCTATCAAGTCTAACTCTATAAGCAAGATGAAATAAAAGTAATGAATCCTCCGAAATAAGGGAGGCTCACCAATCAGCTAACAACTCAGATCCTCAATGATTCGCCTGTTGAAGATCTCTAATCCCTGTATCTACATCATAAAATAATACAACACCGAGTGGCAGCAGTACGTGGAATGTACGGTATGTAAAATAGCTGAATGAAACAAAAACAGGTAGAATAATATGAAACAATATCAACCCAGAATAATCAGCAATCAACATGTCAAATGTCTATCTAAAGTAAGAGTAAAAAGTAGACAAGTGACCCATCAACCAATCAAACCTCATCGATCAAATCAGGCTCATCTCAAGGGAACTCAATTCAACTCATCTCATCACATCTCATCTCATCTCATCTCGATTCAGAGTACTTAAGGTAAGAACTCTCTGGGAGTTTCTCTTATCCGACAATAATCACTTATGAGCAAGTGATTGTACAACAAGTCACCATTGTTGTCACAACCATTGCATACTTGCCAGGTAGGGAACAAATTGAATCTACTAGGGACCCCACCAAATCAAACAAATCTTCTATTGTTTTAGGAACTCTATCAAGAGGGAACCTCAATGTGATGGTTCTAATCCTCACTTATACTTGGCAATGCAGTTTGACGAGTGCGAGTTAGATTAACTCTTACTCTTTCGGTGCTTGATACTCCCCCCAAGACTCAATACTTATAAGACATCCCAATCAATAACTCAAGGCTTAAATCAATTATTAGGGAACAATCGAAAGACAATTATTAGAGTCCATTTGGGAACATGCGTGGACCATCAAGAACTATCAACCTATCATCATTCTCACCTCACAATCAACAATCACAATCGAACATTCTCAATCAAGGCTCTAGACTCATCCCTATATTCATTCATCCATGCTTTCAAAGTTAATATATAGGGTTAATGCGATATATCATAAAAAGTAATCAATTCAAGAAAATAAGTTTATGATGATAATCAACATAAGAAAATATATGTAATAAATATATTTTTTAAGAAAATAATCAAGAAAGTATTTCAAGAAACATGTATGGGGACTCATGGACTTTCAACTCCTCTATTACTACCTATGGGGCATATGGGAGAACAATTTCATGTTTTAGTTTAGCCTTACTTACTCGGGGTGAAGCTATCAACAATCAACTTCAAAAATTTGCCTTCGAATTCTCCAATCTATGCTTCTCTCTTCTTTTCTCTCAAGTCCTAACTTTCTTCAAGACTTAGAAAGGACTTAGAAAGGGGGTTTTGACCCTTTTTACGCTCAAAACAACCTATTTTGATCGTGTTTTGAGTTAAGGATGGATTAAAAATTATCCAAAATGCCCCTCACGAATTTTTTTTAAAAAATTCAGTCTAGAAATACCCAGTCCACGACACGGACTGGGCTCACCTCTATGTGCACCGCTGCTGTCGTTCAGGTATGTCTGCTTTTGGATTTTTGAGCTGAGGGTTTAGGAAACAGCCTCTCTATTTCTTCTGAGGTAGCGGTAAGGTCTGCATACAATCTACCCTCCCCAGACCCCACTTGTGAGATTTTACTGGGTATGTTGTTGTTGTTGTTGTTGTTGTTGTTTTCTGAACGAGTTTTCCAATCCTGTCGAAAAAATTTGAAAAAAAATAAGTCTAACTCTGCTACAGAGGTCGACGCGCCTCTATCGCATACTCACACTATTTTAATTTTCGGATCGAAAAATTATCTTTTGATCCGATCGCTCTAAAAATCGACTGAGACCATTTTACCAATCAATTTTTCTTACTGATCACATATCCGACTTCAAATTTGCAAATGGAGAATGGAAAGACACATTAAGTGCACATCTTTACTCTAGGGGTATTTTGATAATTTTATCGGGTGTTACATCAAAACTAAAACTGAACTAATATTTTGATAATTTTTTAAAACCATTAAAAATTTGTTAACCTAATCATCCAATAGACATAAGCCAATACTATTTTTTTTCGTTCGATTTATTGGTTGATTTGATTTTTGCATACCTCTACTAAAGTTATTTGTGTGTATATATATACATAAGTCAAACACATACGTAATTTTATGTGAGAAGTTGCCTTAAAAGAGAAAATTGTTATCAGGGATACTGTCACAATCTAGATCACCGTGAGTGGCACTACACTAAACCATCCGATGGAAGAACCAACTACCTATTCAATCCCAAAAAAAATATACTAGTTTAAAAATTGCATATTTAAATGTATATAGGATTACGTTTCCATAAACTTAATCTATTAACAAAAATAATTACGAAAAATATTTTCCTTAGAACATAAAAGTCACTGCACCAAAAATTGGCGATATAACACCAAACAATAGACATAACTAAAGTCGAAGAGTGTCTGAGTATAAAAAGATGAATTTAGAATTAAAAGATGAATCCCTGATAGCTTTGAAGAAGTATTTCACCCTTGAACTTGAATTACGCGCATTCATGATTGACGCCACATAATAGTTGCATGACTATGCCAAGGCTTAACAAGAAAAGAGTAAGTCCAGAATCACTGGACACTGATAGAATGATGCAATTAATCTAAATATATGAATATAAATATTTAATCAAATCACTGTAATACAAGACAACACATATCTCACAAGTCATCAACAAAATTAGACTCTCATTCACAAATTTTTTATTAGCAAATGCATGAAACTTGTCCTATGTGTTCACAATTAACTTGGTTCACTCGAGGAATCAATAAATACAAATAATCATATCAAACATGTACCAGGCATGGTGACATATCAACCATTTTGATAATTTGTACCAAACAACATACTCTACCAATTGATGATACCTTGTACCAAATGTGGTATCTGAGCCAATAATAGTATGCACTATCGTGGTACCTAGTGGTGACAGATGGGTGGGTTCGATTAAATTTGGGCGAGTTGAAAATGGATCAATATAAAACGTGTAATAATTTAAACCCATCCATATATTAAATGGGTGAAAATGGGTTGGATAAGAAATGGATTGGGTAAAATACTAATTTATCCATGTTTTAATAAGCAAATGGTACTCTACTTTAAAATTCAATATAGATAAAATAATTTACTTTATTTTTGGATGAAAAACATTAAAATATTGTATTTAATTGTATTCATAAAATTAAATTCGACATCCAATGTAAGATTTGACTTTTAAATTGGGATTCAATCCCGATTCCAAATTAATCGTATGACCCAACTTCTAACAAGACCCGACATACAATTTTCGACTCGAAATCCAGTTCCAACACTCGAACTGAGAGGGGGTCCAGTATTAGATTGAGATAAAAAAATATTTTTAAAAAAATGTGAATTTTTTAAAATCAACTTTCAATTTTTCTCATATTGATTTTATGCTTATAAGTTATAACCTTAATTTGTAGTGGCTTATTCTGTTGAGTTTTCTAACCGTATCAAGCTTTTCAATCGGATTTACAATTTTTATGATAAAATTTGAATTTTTTATAAAAAAAGATTTTATAAAAAAATCGATTTTCTTTGGGGGTGGAAAGGTGGGGGTTGAGGACTTGTGGAAGGATCATGGTATTAGGTGGAGTACAAAAAGAATTGTAATTTGTAATTGGAGGAGAGTTTTGACAAATATTTTCCTACTTTTTAGAGGTTCTTAAATTTGAAGAAAATAAGTTTATTTAAATTTATATTTTCAAAATATTTAAGTCAACAAAATATAAAAAAAAAATTAGAAAACATAATGAATTTTGTGTGAGATGAAGTTAGAAGCTTAAGCCATTTGATTAGAATCATAGTTTACCCATATTTTACCCACGAATATCCATATTTCTATCAGTTGACTATGAGTTTAAATCCATATTTTACTCATGTAAAAAAGTCACTACACACCGAATGACTTTATGAAATTATGTCGATACTTCCACATATTATGGGAAACGTAGGAGACATCCAAACTACTAAATTATGGACGGATTGGACGAATTACCAAAATATGGATTCATTTTGCCGGCACTAGTGATACCCAAGTTATCCAACTCATTCCATGATATGCGTGCCAATCATGCAATCACAAACACTATGCATAATTAATTCACAATGAATAATCACACTTGAAGCCATAAGTAAATAAAATTAGTTCATTATATGAGATTATCAACATAGTGTCATTTAACATTCTTCCCTTATGGTTTTTTCCTAAATTCATTGCATAAGTTTTTTTGTAAAGCAGTTATCACGCACACATTACATACATTGGAAAATAAATAACTATCACCTACTTTAAATCAAGTTTTGGAAACTCTGAAGATATAACAATCCATTAAGTAGTTTTGAGAAATAGAGCTTTTTATATTATAAAAAACTTGACCTCAATTATGTAATCACATCTTTTAATATACTTTGCTATTTATTATCTATATATATACATATATATGTAAAGAAATTGGATAAGGAATGAAAATTACAATTGTTTGACACTGAGGTGGCGTTAATTGGGGTGGAGGATGACTTTTTTTGGGATATCTTCTATTATGTAATAATTGATGATCCAATGGGTGGGGAAATTAATTGTGGGTTAATGAGTATAAGGGCCAATTGAAAATTGTAAGGATATACATATATTAGCCATTTTTCTAAGCTTATGCTGTGCAAGTTTTGTATAGTATTTGTTAGAACCCGTAAGTTAGAAATCCGTGAGTCCTTAATTGGCTCGAGTTGGCAAAGTTTGGGACCAAATGTGGCATTTCCGTTAGTGTGGTCCTTAAGTGA
>JAABOM020037146.1:0-16845 GCA_011800125.2 Solanum clarkiae
ACCTTGAGGAGGAATCTTGGAAGCTAATCCTAACTTGATGATTCTTGAGCGTTTATGTTTAGGAGAGAAGGGAGAGGATTTTTGATTATGAAAACTGACTTTGTATGGGTTTTGGGACCATAATTAGACTCCCATAGGTGTTAGGATAAATGTATCCTAAAATAAAAGAAAAAAAACGTCATTTCTTAACAAGTAAGGGTCCGCGACGTGCTCCGGGCGCGGATTTGGACAGCTTCGCACCTCTCCACTAAAATGGTCATAACTTTCTACTCCGAACTTCGATTAATGCGAAATAAAAAGCATTGGAAAACTAATTCGAATATATTTGATTTGATATATTATGGGTCATATATAATTCATTATACTTTAGGAGATATGATCATTTGAAGTTGACCCTTCTATCGACTCATATGGAAACTTAGTTGCTAGAAATTCGTTGAACTTGGCTTGATGTAAATGATCCCTTATGATTCTAAATCACCCCTAATATACTTTAAATACTTAGGAATCAATCCTAGCACATATATACAGCTTACAAGTCATTGGTTCACCTAATGTATATAAAATCATACATTAGAACTAAGACCTTATATCGGCTCCAATTCTATTCCCACACTAAAAAATTGACTTTAACATCTATGCTCAATTAGGAATCCTAAATTAAAATCCTATATCGTATGAAGGATGACTCAGTGTTAGATTTAAAAAATTTGGAGTGTGACAGCATCCTAAATACTTAGTACATTCAAATGTACTAACGTATACTTTATTCTTACATGATGTCACCTTAGGAACTGAAGCCCCACTTGATCATCCTCCTCAATGTAACTAGTACGTCATCTTTAAAGATCTTTGGTGAGTCCTCCATTTTGAGGACGATGTTTATGATCTCACATTATGTTCTAAGACTATCTTACTTTTATGTATATGTTGACTATGATGGTGAGCCCTGTAGCTTGTCTTGTCCCTCGCTAAGTATCTAAGTTTTAGAGGTGGTGTTGGACATGTTTGTATTATGCTATGAGCTTTGACTCTCTCTTGACTCTTGATGTTTCTGATATGAAAGTTGTCCCTTAGCCCCATTTATCCCAATTTACTATGCGTTGATGCACTTTATTACTTCTGCGGCCAATCATGTGCAATGATATGTTAAGAGGCTTTCTTGGGATCTCTTCGGGTTCCTCATGCACCGTGTCACGTCTAGGTCCTAGGCTTGATTCGTTACAAGCATATTTAGTTTTTGTTTAGAAAGTTTTTGATGAGTTTTTTCAAGCTTCTTGGATGCTTTGGCGCAGTTTTAGCAAATTATGGTTTCATTATTAGTTTCAAAGATCAAAAAATTATTCCAAAACATCTAAAAATTTTGAGCATGAATTATAGGACTAATCTACAAATTTTGATGCATTTTCTTTAAGCATAGATTGGAAATAATTTTTTATCATGTAAAAACAATATTTGACTGGATAAACGAGTACATAATTGAGTTTTGATTGAAGAAAAAAGTTTGTATCATTACTTAATATATTTAGAAAAAAATCAGGTCATTTCGCAATCGTATAAGGAAGTTATGAACTTTTTGGTTACTGGTCATATGGTTCATAAACACAACTGTTGTTGATATTTAAATTTCAGATTGTGTTCATTTGGTATGTTGACCATATTAGGACTTCTAGAGCTTAGCATGAAGTGATTCTTGAGGTATTCTTCTTGATTTGATATGGGGGTTAGTTTTCAACTCTCACTTCAACATTCTCCCTCAATTTCTTTATTTGATTTTTCTTCCTTATCTGTAAATTTTTTGGAGAAAATTGAGATTGTATCTATTTGGACTCTATATTTATGAAAAATATATGTTTAGGATCCATATATTATGGGTAAACTGATTTTGCTTTAAACATATTGATTCATTAATTATTTTCATCATATTAATCGGATACAATTTGGGATTTTCCTAGTAAAGTATAATTTGATAAATTAAGAATTTCAAATCAATCTCTATTTTTGATGAAATTTCATATTTGAACTTTTCAAAGCATGGATAAGGTAGAAATATTGTGGATTTGAACCAGAGTTTCGAACTAGGTATTTATAATTTTTCTCAATATCTTCAAAGTTTGTATTTACATTATTTCAATTCTTTTTATTGGTCAATTTTGATGAATTTTTCAACCATGAAATCCTCTTGACTTGTAAAACCTTATTTTCTAATAAAATTTTAGTTTTATCCTTGTTGATTGTGATGTGATTTATAACACCTCCCATGTGTCTTAGGATACATGTTCTTTGGAAAATCTAAGGTCGTATTCTCGATCAGGAGGCAAAATTATGTGAGAGAATGGTCTTGTTCAATTTTGAAGTCAACCAGTATCAAAAAATATCTTTTCATATATTTTTGAACTTACTAGAGGGGTCCGCCACCTCTCCGCGTCATAGAGAGGATCCATTTTAGTTTAAAATTGATCAAGACTCATCTCAGGACCAAAACAGGAGAAAATTGAACTTTGTGCAAAAATAAACTATGTCGGAACAAGTCCGTATTGCGCTCCCATTTCATCGTAGTACAATTTTTTTAAAACTTTCGAGATTTAAGTAAGGGTAATTAGGACAAATCCCTGAACTATTATATACGGGAATCCTAAACAATTCTACCATTTTTAGGCCTATTTACTTCACTAAAACTCCATTCCTCTTAAAATCTCCCAAGTCTTCTCTTCCAAATTCTACTAAGTTTCTAGGGTTTCAAGAATCTTCTATTAAAGGTCAAGCTTCAAGGATATTTCCAAGATTCTCCCACCCCAAAAAGTGCCCGAAAATGTGTCTCAAAAGTGGCCAAAATCATAATTTTTATATATCTCAAAATCCGTGCATGATATCAAATCTCCAACTTCATTTTCTTGATCAGGGGGTCAAATTGAGTGGGGAATAGGTCTAGCCCTGATTTTTAAGCAACCGTATCAAAACTTTGAAATCGCAAAATGCGATTCCCAGCGAGCAATCTGCGCCCCTAGCGCGAGTGTCAAGGGCGTGCTAATGTATAATTTTGTGTGCTGTTTTTCTATCTCATTCCATGATTTTTGGGTCTTGGGCCTAAGTGGTCTCATGCATGAAAATACTTACACTTCGCCATATTTTACTTTCAAATCATACAAGACATTCGCCAATACTCTTTCAAACATTTAGACAAATATTTCATCCTAAAACTCAATTCCCAAAACTCATCTGGATATAAGGATTTCATTCAAGTGTCAAGTCTCCATCTCCAATCTTCATCAAGTTATTCTCCAAAGTTAAGGTATATGGGTTTCAACCATTAGGTCCTTTCGCCTATGGTTCCCAAGCTTCCATTTCATCTAATTTACATGCTTTTAAGTTGATTTTTCATTTGGGTCTATTATTATGAATTTGACTACTATGTTAGGGTTTTGTAAAAGTGTGACTTCTTTAATATGTTTTCAGCTATGAATCTTGGATCTAACTTGAGATTTGATGAAGGGTTTTGATGTATATTGTATGATGGTATTACCGAGTATTGATGGGATGATTTACTTCAAGATTTCTTGCATGATTTTACTCTTTAATTGCATGATTTTACACTACCATTGCAGACCAGCCAAGTATTTGATAAAATGTCCAAATTATGATTTTTGAGTTGTTGAAGGCCTAATGCTTGACATATGAGATACAACTTTATGATGATGAAAGTGTGTTGTATATATGTTAATTTCATGATGAACTTCCATAGTGTTATGAGTTGACTAAGACTAGCTCGAGGGGTTACAGGCCCAGGTAACCACATTGAGGGATTGGTCCCTTGGTTGCTTAGTACGGGGGGTAGTAGGTCTGAATAACCATATTGGGTGTTTGTACATCATTAACAATATTGAGGGGTTTGTACATTGGTTGGCTACTATGTGAGATAGTAGGCCTGTATAGACATATTGAGGGATTTGTACTTCATTAATCATATTGAGGGGTTTGTACCTCATTCACCACTCCAGAGGTGCGGTAGACCTTGGATATTCTAAACGGATGGTCACTTGCTACACATTTGTTTTTTTCTATATAAGCAGGACTTACTTCAAACATCCTTCATAAATGTGATATTATGACTATGCTATCTAATGCCTACGATATTGAATTTTGCCTATGTTTCCTATCAATTTTTGTACTACATCCTACATATGTAGTACATTGAAATATTCTAACACATACTCTATGCCTACTTGATGTTACCATGTAGGAACCGGAGCCTCGCTTAATCATCCTCCTCCATGTGGCTAGTAAGATTGTCTCTCAAGTTAGTTGGTTAGTCCTCCATTCCAGGGACAATGTTTATGATCTCATGTTATGTACTAAAACTAGCTTCTGTTATGTACGTATTGACCATGAGGGTGAGCCTGATTTTGTCCCTCGCTATGTATCTAAGTTTTAGAGGTGTTGTTGGACATGTTTTGTATTAAGCTATGAGTTTTGACTCTCTCTTGACTCTTGATGTTTATGTTATGAATGTTGTCCCTTAGCTCCTTTTATCCCCATTTACAATCTCTTATTGTATTTTATTCCTTCTGGGACAAAGGATTTGTGATGATATGTTAAGAGGCTTGCTTAGGCCCCCTTCGGATTCCTCATGCACCATGTAACATCTAGGCACTAAGCTTGGGTCATAAAAAACTATATATTAGAGAATAAGGTGGTTAATGATTCTCGAAATACAACACAACACATCAATTAGGGTCTTATTCGTGGTTGTGTTGTGCACCACAACTATGAGTAAGAGGCTATGAGACATTTTAGGAAATGTTTCCCTTTTTCTTACTCAATGTCATGCTATAGAAGTTAAGTTAATGTACGCTCCCCCCCAAACTATTTTTTGCTATACTAGGTCATGCCTAACACAAGAGGAAGAAGAGCCCGCACACCCGAAGGGCTACCGGCTCATGGAGAGCTTCAAGATGCTCTCACCTTGCTTGCACAAATTTTGGCTAATCAATCCAACCAGGGGGCCCAAGCCCCTCATGCTCCTACACTGACATCTATGGTGAGAGACTTCATGAGGATGAACCCACCTGGATTCTATGGGTCTAAGGTAGATGAGGACCCTCAAAAGTTTGTTGATGAGGTCTAAAAGGTACTGGCTATTATAGGTTTTACATTGGAAGAGAAAGTGGAGTTGGCGACCTACCAACTCAAAGGGGTAGAATAAATATGGTACAATCAATGGAAAAAGGAGAAGGGAATCTATAATGTGATGCTTTGGGAGGAGTTTATGGTGGCTTTTCTTAATTGGTTCTTCCCTCTTAAGCTTAGTGAAGCTAAATTGGTGGAGTTCTTGAACATGAAACAAGGACCTATAAGTGTGAGAGAGTATACCTTCAAGTTCAACCAACTTTAAAAATATGATCCACGCCGACTCAAGGTCTAGAAAGAATTAATTTGTGATGGGTTAATCCGACTTAGTGAGTGACGAGTGCTGGTTTGCTATGTTGATTAGTGATATGGATCTGTCCCATTTGATGACCTATGCAAAACAAATGGAGGAGTAAAAGTTGAGGTGAGGAGGAGTAATGAGGCCAAGAGGGCCCATTTTGAGGGAAAGTTCCAAAGTCGCAAGGGTGGCCGATTTTATCAATGCCAAGGATCTTCTCATGATCTCTATAGTAGGTTTGCCAATGACATCCTAAGGGCCCAAGGTGATGGTGGTGTGGGTCCTATTGATGTGTGTCTAAAGTGTGGTAAGGGTCATGCTGGCCCATGCTCGAGGAATACCGATGCTTGTTATGGTTTTGGGGAGATGCGACATAAGGCAATAGATTGCCCTCAAAATTGCAACAAGGGTAAGCATGTTCATCCTCAAGGCCGGGGTGCTAATCCGGTTCCTTTGGGGAGAGGTGGTCAACAAGGTAGTGCCCTAAGGCACAATCAGTTTTATGCTCTTAATGGGAGGCAAGGGGTAGATGAGGTGCCCGACGTTGTTACCGGTATATTAAAAGTCTTTGATTTTGATGTGTATGCATTGATAGACCCGGGTACCACTCTTTCTTTTGTTACTCCTCTTATTGCGAAAATGATTCATGTTAAGCCCGACTTGTTGTGTGAGTCCTATGAAGTGTCTACTCATATTGGTGCCTCTATAATTGCTAGAAAAGTCTATAGAAATTATTTTGTTTGAATCTTTCATAAAATATTGCCTTGTGATCTTATTGAGTTGGATATGGTCGATTTTAATGTTATTTTTGGGATGGATTGATAGCATGCATACTATGCCTCTATCAATTGTAGAATCCGTAGAGTCAAATTCCAATTCCCAAATGAACCCGTCCTTGAGTGGGAAAGTCATGATATGGTGGTCAAGGTTAGGTTCATCTCTTGCATTAAAGCCCATAAGTTGATTTCTAAGGGGTGTCTTTACCATCTTTGAGTTTTAAGGATGTGGAGTCCAAGGTCATTCCTATAGAGTCGATTCCAGTTGTAAATGAGTTCCTTGATGTCTTTCCTAATCACCTTGCAGGTGTTCCTCCCGAAAGGGAAACAGATTTTAGTATAGACCTCTTCCCCGACACTCAACTTATTTATATTCCCCCTTACCGTATGGCCCCGGCGGAATTGAAGGAGTTGAAGGAGAAATTGAGGGATTTGTTGGAGAAGGGTTTTATTACGCCTAGTCAATCACCTTGAGGTTCACCTGTGTTGTTTGTGAAAAAGAAGGATGGGTTTGTTAGAATATGTATTGACTACCGGTAACTTAATAGGGTCACCATAAAGAATAAGTATCCCCTTCCAAGGAGTGATGATTTGTTTTACCAATTGCAAGGGGCTAGTCATTTCTCTAAGATTGATCTTCGATCCGGGTATTATCAAGTGAATGTGAAGGAGTGTGATATTCCCAAGACGACCTTCCAAACCACATTATGAGTTTGTTGTGATGTCTTTTGGGTTGATCAATGCACCGGCTATCTTCATGGATCTTATGATTAGGGTCTTTAAACCCTACCTTAATTCGTTTGTTATGGTTTTCATCGATGACATTTTGATTTATTCTCATAGTGAGGAGGAACATATAGGTCATTTAAGGGTTTTGCTACAAAGGTTGAGGGAAGAGAAGTTGTATGCTAAGTATGAAAAGTGTGAATTTTGGTTGAATAAGGTTGTCTTTCTAGGTCATGTGGTGTCGGGAGATGGCATTAAGGTAGTTCCAAAAAGACAAATGTGATTACAAAATTGCCCTCAACCATTGACCATATCAGACATTAGGATCTTCTTCAGCTTAGCAGGTTACGACCAGCGATTCGTGAATGGGTTATCTTCTATTGCTTCTCCTATGACTAAATTGACTCAAAAGAAGGATATGTTTATATGGTCCAATGAGTGTGAAAAGAGCTTCCAAACCTTTAAAGATTAGCTTGTGTCCCCTCTTATTTTGTCTCTACCGAAAGGGCTAGATGGGTGTGTTGTGTATTGTGATGCTTCCCGGGTTTGTTTGGGTTGTGTTTTGATGCAAAATTGTAAGTTCATAGCCTATACCTCTAGGAAACTCAAAGTGCATGAAAAGAATTATCCTACTCATGATCTTGAACTAGCCATCATCGTATTTGCATTAAAGATTTGGTGTCATTATTTGTATGGGGTGCATGTTGATGTGTTCATCGATCATAAGAATCTCCAATATGTGTTCACTTAAAAAGATCATAACTTGAGGCAAAGAAGATGGTCAGAACTTCTTAAGGATTATGATATGAGTGTGCATTATCATCCTGGTAAGGCTAATGTGGTGGCCGAGGCATTGAGTAGGGTCTCCATGGGCAGCCTAGTACATGTTGATGGTGGAGGTAAAGAGGTGGCTTGGGAGGTCCATCAGTTGGCTAGATTGAGGGTTAGGTTGGAAGAGGTTGATAATGAGGGTTATTGTTGATAGTTCTAAATCTTTATTCGTTGAGAAGGTGAAAGCTAAGAAAGATCTTGACCCATCTTTGTTGGGATTGAAGGTATTGGTAAAAATTGGTAAGGTGGAGGTTTTCTCCCAAGGGGGACATCGTGTCCTTAGATACCAAGGTAGGTTTTGTATGCCTTGTGTTGATGGCCTAAGAGAAAAGATTCTTGATGAGGCTCATGGATCTTCTTACTCTATTCACCTCGGGTCTACTAAGATGTATAGAGATTTAGGAGAGGTGTATTGGTGGGGAGGTATGGAGAGGGACATTGCCAAATTTGTATTAGTTGTTATAGTTGCCAACAAGTCAGTGCCGAACATTAAAGGCCGAGTGGCGTAACACAAGACATAGAGATTCCTACTTGGAAGTGGGAGGAGATTAATAATGGATGTTGTGGTTGAATTGCCTAAGACTAGAAGAGGTTTTGATTCAATTTGGGTTATGGTTGATAGGATGACAAAATCGGCTCACTTTCTACTGGTTAAGACTACATATTGAGTTGAAGATTATGCTAAGTTATACATTCATGAGTTGGTGAGTTTGCATGAGGTTCCCTAATCCATCATATCGTATCGTGGTGCTCAATTTACTTCACATTTTTGGAGGTCTTTCCAAAGGGGTCTTGGTACCAAAGTTAAACTTAGTATGGCCTTCCACCCTCAAATTGATGGCCAAGCCGAAAGAACTATCCAAACTCTTGAGGATATGCTTAGGGCTTATGTATTGGAGTTTAGAGCTAGTTGGGATGATCATCTTTCATTGTTTTGGTTTTCTTATAACAATAGCCACAATTCTAGCATTGGTACGGCTCCTTTTGAAGCCCTCTTTGGTGGACGATGTAGATCACCGGTTGGGTATTTTGAAGTTGAAGAAATGGCTTTGTTAGGTCTAGGTCTGGTCATGGATGCTATGGAGAAGTTAAGGATGATTAGAGAAAGGTTGAAAACGACCAAAAGTCACCAAAAGTCTTATGCCGATGTGAGAAGAAGGAGCTTGTGTTCAATGCTTGTGATTGGGTTTATTTGAAGGTGTCACCCATGAAGGGTGTGGTTCATTTGGTAAGAAGGGTAAACTAATTCCAAGATTTGCAGGTCCTTATAGGGTGATAAGAAGGATTGGTAAGGCCGAGTATGAGTTAGAACTTGCTAGTTAAATGGAATTGGTTCATTCGATCTTCCAAGAGTCTATGTTGAGGAAGTATGTAGGTGACCCTAATGCTATTGTGCCTCCTAATATTTTGGAGGTGGTTGAAGACAACTTGACATATAAATAGGTTCCAGTAGAGATCTTAGATAGACAAGTGAACATGTTGAGGAACAAGGATGTTGCCTCCGTTAAGGTCCTTTGGAGGAATCAACAAATCAAAAGTGGTACATGGGAGGCCGAAGCGGACATGAAAAAATGATATCCTTATCTCTTCCATCCAACTCAATACTAAGGTACTAATTATAAGTCTTCTATGTGATTTCATGTCTCATGTTTCAGCCCCTAAGTCATTTGCATGCATTCATGTTTATATTGACAAAGTTCATGGTGATTTTACACTTATGTTGAGACTTTGAAAATGATGTTTTGAGTGTGTTGATGCATTCTTGTTGGGGCTGATCTCTTTATGATTACTCTTCTCACATACCTCTCTTGGACATTCGAGGATGATTGTTCCCAAGGGGGAGATACTGAAAAACCCCAAAAAGTGCCAGAAAATATGCCTCGGAAGTGCCTGGAATTGTAATTTTCATTTATCTCAAAACCTGTTCATGATATCAAAAACCTGACCACAAATTCTTAATCAAGGGGTCAAATTGAGTGGGGAATGGGTCTAACCTAGATTTTTAAGCAACTATATCAAAATTTGGAAATCACAAAATGCGATTTGTAGTGAGCAATCCTTGCCCCTGGCGCGACGCTCCAAGGGTGCGCTGCTGTGTATTTTTGTGCTTTTCTATCTCGGTTCACCACTTTTGGGTCTTGGTCCTAAGTGTTCCCATGCGTGAAAATACCTATACTTAGTCACTATTTTACCTTCACCTCATGCAAGACATTCCCCTATACTCTTTCAAACACTTAGACAAATATTTCACCCTAAAACTCAAGTCCCAAAACTCATCCAGATCTAAGGATTTCACTCAAGCTTCAAGTCTCCATCTCCAATCTTCATTAAGTTATTCTCCAAAGTCAAGGTATGTGGGTTTCAACCATTAGGTCCTTTCGCCCATGGTTCCCAAGCTTCCATTTCATCTAATTTACATACTTTTAAGTTGATTTATCATATGGTTCTATTATTATGAATTTGACTATAAACTATGTTGGGGTTTTGTAAAAGTGTAACTATTTTAGTATGTTTTGCGCTATGAATGTTGGATCTAACTTGAGATTTGGTAAAGGTTTTTGATGTATATTGTATGATGGTGTTACCAAGTATTAGTGGGATGATTTACTTCAAGATTTCTTGTATGATTTCACGCTTCAATTGCATGATTTTAAACTAGCATTGAACACCCACCAAGTGTTTGATAATATGTCCGGATTATGATTCTAGAGTTGTTGAAGGCCTAATGCTTGGCATATGAGATATATGACTTTATGATGATTAAAGTATGTTGTATATATGTTAATTTCATGATGAAATTCCATAGTGTCATGAGTTGACCAAGCTTAGCTTAGGGGGTTGTAGGCCGGGGTAACCATATTAAGGGGTTGTACTTTGGTTTCCTAGAACGGAGGGTAGTAGGCCCGTATAACCATATTGTGGGGTTTGTACCTCATTAACCATATCGAGGGGTTTGTACCTTGGTTGCTTTGTACGGTGAGTAGTAGGCTCGTATAATCATATTAAGGGATTTGTAGCTCATTATTCATATTGAGGGGTTTGTACCTCATTCGCCTCTCTAAGGGGGTAGTATGCCTTGGATATTCTATATTGTTGGTCACTTGCTACACATATATTTTGTTCTAGATAAATAGGGATTATTTCAAACATCCTTCATTCATGTCATATTGTTACTATGCTATCTATTCTCTATGATATTGCATTTTTCCTGTGTTTCCTATCTGTTATTGCATTGCATCCTACACACTTAGTACATTCAAACGCACTGACGTATACCCTATACCTACGTGATATTACCATCTAGTAACAGAAGCCTCGCTTGATTATCCTCCTCCTCCACGTGGCTAGTAAGATTTTATCTCAAGCTAGTTGGTGAGTTCTCCATTCTAGGGACAATGTTTATGATCTCATGCTATCTACTAAAACTATCTTCTCTTATGTATATATTGACCATGAGGGTGAGCCCTATTGCTTGTCTTGTCCCCCTCTAAGTATCTAAGTTTTAGAGGTTTCTTTGGACATGTTATGTATTATACTATGAGCTTTGGCTCTCTCTTGACTCTTGATGTTTATGTTATGAAAGTTATCCTTTAGCCCCGTTTATACCTATTTATAATCTCTTATTGTATTTTATACCTTCCGCGATGAAGGATGTGTAATGATATATTAAAAGGCTTGCTTCGGTCCCCCTTTGGGTTCTGCATGCGCCATGTCACGTCATGGCTCTGGGCTAGGGTCGTGACATCCTGGCCTTTTTCAAGCATATTAAGGTATTTAAGTTTTTTCATCCATGGGTCCTTCTACCTATAGAGTCCAAAACCCATTTCACACAATCTTTAAAATTCTAGGTAGATTTCACTATGGGTACATCCTATTTCTCTTATTAAGAATGAATTATGTTAGAAATTGTTATCAATAGCATTAAAATGCACTCCTTTCAAGGATTGATATTATAAAGTACTTTGTGACATTTAAGCTATGTATGTTGTGACACTATGAGATGCTATGAAATTTATGAATTTTGAGATGACTTCCATGGTGTCCTAACTATGAGTTTCTCAATGTTTATGGTAGGTTGTTTTGAATAGTTTTAAGTGAACATGTTTTACCTAATTCATGCACATTACTTTCGATTTTCTTTATTTTATGTCCTTATGCATAACCTACCATGTTTTGGAACTAAGATTATGTGATGAAGTATCGTATGTTGATGAAGGGATTTATTATAAGTTATGCAAGTCTTGAATATCATGAATGATCAATGGCTATCAAGTATGTTATGATTCCATGGAAATGTTATGAAAATTATGTAAGATTATGAAACCCTTCATATGTTGTGATGCTTTTAATGAGCTACTCCTATTATGCTATTATGATTTAATAGATTATACATATCACGACCCAAGCCTACAGCCTAAATATGACAAACCGAATGGGGAAACTAAAGGAATACCAAACAAGCCTCTTAGCATATCAATTACACATCCTTGGTCGCGGAACAAAAACATCAACAACAAGAGACAAAAAGAAGGGAAACGGGACCAAGGGAAGTCTTGGGTAATCATAAAACATTTGAGAGTCAAGAGCATAGCATAATTACATCAATTGTTCCAACAACACCCCTAGCATAGATTGGGCAGGGACCAAGATACTTTCCGGGCTCACCCTCATAATATCAAATGTTCAACATAAAGATATAACAAAAATAAGAGTAGCATAGCTAGTATCCCCGAACTTGAGGACTCACAAAAGCTTATCTTCAAGATGTCATAGCTAGCCACATGGAGGATGATCGTGAGGTGTTCCAGTTCCTACTTGGTAAAATCATGTAGGCATAGAATATACGTTAGCACATTTAAATGTACTAAGTATGTAGGATGCAATGTAACAAGACATAAGCTAATATAGTAAAAATGCATAATCATAATCAATGAATGAGTATAATATCAATATAGAATGCATAATCAATGCTTGAAGTAAAACATACTTATAAATCATATATCTTATATAAAACTTAATACATGTGTGGGAGAAGACCATAATCCTAGACCAAGCAACTATTACTTTGAATTCAAGGCATGTCACCCCCTTATAAGGTGATTAAGGTACCAATCTCTCAATGTGGTATTACGGGCAAGTCACCCCTAGACAAGGTGGTCAAGGTACATACCCCTCGATGTGGTAGTATGGGCATGTCATCCCCCGATGAGGTGGTCAAGTTACATACCCTCGATGTGGCAGTACGGGTATGTCACCCCCTGTGAGGTGGTCAAGGTACATAACCCTTGATGTGATAGTATAGGCATGCCACCCCCCGATGAGGTGGTCAAGGTAGACATACCTCGACGTAGAAGTACAGGCATGTCACCCTCTGACGAGGTGGTCAAGGCATATCACCCCCTTAACAAGGTGGTTGGGCATGTCACACCCCAACAAGGTATGATCAACTTGCAACACTATAGATACTTTTCATAAATTCAATACATACATATAATTCCTCAATCAACATAAAGTCCTTTGACTTATAAACCATGCATTAGATCATCAATAGCTCAAGAATCCTTGTCAAGACATTTTATCAAACACTTGGTGGGTGTGCAATGCTAGTTTAAGATCGTGTAATTCAAGAGTGAAGTAATGTTGGAAAACATAATATAAATCAACCCACCATCACATATTTAAACCTTCATGTATGGTACCTTGAAAATCATCATCAAATCTCATAATAGATCATAGTTTCATAGCCCAAAACACGCATTTTCACAATCGAGAAACCATCTCATTGTATAATCTTGAAATAGGTAAACGTATGTTTCCAATCAACATTGCGTAAAACCCCAACATGATTTGTAATTATAATTCATAATAAGTAATATCTATAAGTAATACAACTTATGAACATACAATTTCCTTTAAAGGAAGGTTGGGCACCATGGGTGAAAGGGCCCAATGTTTGAAACCAACATTCCACAAATTTGGGGATCTCCTTGATATAGATTTGAATGAGAACTTGAAGCTTGAATGAAGTTCTTGAGATCTGAAATTAAGCTTGGGACACTTGAAGTTGGAGGAAAATATTTGGTCAAGCATTAAAGAGGGTTTTGAGAGTGTCTTGAGTGATATAGAGTTGAAAAATGGCTAATGTAAGGACCCAGATTTTTTTGTATAACTTTAGTGACACTTGAGATTTGGTTTCGAAAAGTTTTGGGCAAAAGTGACACCTTAAGGAACCTCGAAGCTCAATCTAAGTTCACATCCAAGCCTTTCATTCATTCTTATTTGTGTTGTTCACGGCCATCATGGGTCTTAAAACTTCAAGTCAAGTTCAAAGAAATTTCATTGGCTAAGTTTTTCACAAGTACCGGTGGAATGGTCAACTTTAAATTGCATAACTTTTAGCACAAAATGAACTGGGTCTTCCACAACCTATCAAATAAAAGCCTGTTGAATTACCTTCCAACTCACCTGTTTTTACTTTATTTCGAGTTCAGATGAAGAAGCTATGCCGGTTTTCGTAAGACCCTCCTGTGCAGTGTTGCCACATGGGCCACTAAATGGATAGTGAGACATTGCACAACTTGAGAGACTGCCTTGGAGCCTGAGACGACAACTTTTTGGCCATGTCTTGTTCGACGAATAGCCACATGAATCGTGTGGTGCGGCACAGGCCATGAGGCCCTCCGTGAGGCTTCCAAAGTGAAATTTATTTTAAGTGTTAAGCCAAGTTCCAATTTCCAGAAACTTGTCTAAGTTTGGGTTCATGGGCTGGTAAACAGACCATGTAATGCCACACAGACCATTTACACTCCAATCAAGTGACTTCCGGTAAATTTTTACTCCGATTCACCAATGGCATTTTCATAAATTTAGTTATTTCTATTGGTCTTTTTGGATTTCCTAAGCTATTCTAAGGTTATCTAAAGATCGAAAACATATTTCAAATATTCACACCTATCCCTCATAATTTGAATCTCTCAAAACACCCTCAAAGGATTTCACCAAAAGAACTCTTGGGATTTCAACATTTGAACTTGGGGTTTCAAGTCTCCTCCAAATTTCTTTGGAGGTTATTCATCTTAGTGAAGGTATGTAGGTTTGATCCTTGATTAACTTACAATCAAGGAGACCTAAACTATTTTCAAGTAATTTTATGAATTTCTAACTTACTTTAAATGGGGATTTTGAATATTATGATTCCTAAAATTCTATTTATGCATGGGTAGTGTTTATTTGATGATTTTATAATGATTTAAATCGTTATATGAGAATTTATTTTGGGCTTATGGAATTATAGTGTACATGTCCTCTTTAAGTCTTGCTTATGCATGTGTGATCTTATGTTGAATTCAAATATGGATTTAATAGTTTATTTATTTTAACTTCACAATGTATTTTTGATTCTTGATCTAATCCCAATTACCCATGCCTTCTTCATATCATTCATAGAATTTGTATTCATAATATTGGACTATTTTGGGAAATTATGTTATGGGTTTAGCCCAATTACGTTCTATGATATAATTTTGATAAAATATTGGATATGATAAGAATGTGAGCACATATATGTTTATTGATTTTGTCTCTTCAACATTTTGGGCGCTTGCTCCATTTTGTATAAGAACGGGTTGCTCTTATGTATGAGTATTATGACTATGAGGTTATAAATTTTGGCATTTGAGCTGAATTATAAATTATTATGAATGGTGTTTGGTCTTTAACCATAAGAATGCATTGAAATGATTTTGGAAATGACTATTGCCTATTTTGAAAACATGTATATGTATATTACGAGTATTCTTATGGAATGATGACTTATCACCGATGGATTGCGGGAGTGCTCTCTTTCCTAGAACTATGTTCCTAACATAGGTTATGTGAAATCCTATTTGAAAAGTGACATGTTCCCGTAAGGAAGATTGCTTCAAACGAAATGGGATAGGTTTCCGTAAGGTGAAGTATAATGGGACATGATATGCTATATGTCAAAATCCTATCCAAAATGAGATATGTTCCCCTAAGAAGGTTGCATCATACGAAATGGGATAGGGTCCCATAAGGTGAAGTATGGTTTACATTTGGCAAGTAGACCACCTCTCTACCGATAAGGGAATTTCATCGGGATTCCAAGTAATAGCTCGCTTGGTCTTACCCATGTCGGTTGAGGTCACATCCCCACTATGTATAAGCATCATTTGCATTTCATGCATCATTGTCTTCATGACATCTTGTTATAATACATTCTTTGTTATATATCTCTTTCTATATTATGTGCCCTTGCCATCTAACATTGTATGTAGGTTTTGGTAAGTTACATGCATTGCACCCTGCATACTTAGTATATTAAACATACTAATGTATACTTTTGCCTACATGATCTCACCATGTAGGGACTGAACATTACTTTCATCCACCATTCGATGGCTAGATCAGATTTTAAGACATTGGTTGTGGTGACTCCTATCTTCCAAGGACAAGCCACCAACTCCTCTACCTTAAGTTGTTTTTGTTTATATTATCTTTACTTTGAGGGTGAGCCCCCATCCTATCTTATGACTGAAGGCATTGTTGGACATCTTGTAGACTTTCATCGAATCTATATGTTATGTGTTGTACTTGAACCTTATGATCATGGTTATCTTTTAGTTATGGCTATCATGGATTGATTATGGGAATTTTGATATGTATATATATGTTTGATGTGGAAATGTGGAAGATCCTAAGTCCCGAATTGCCCCCATAGTATGAGTTATACTTACCCTCCCATTAGTTATTACGTGTTATATACTATGTGAATTCATGCTAATCTCTTTTCCTAAGATATCCCCATAGTGTGAGTCATACTTTCCCGTCCCATAGAACTATGTGTTTAATTTTGAATGCGCTTTCAAACCGACGATGTGAATTTTGGTGCTTTCAGGCTTTTTGGGGACTCTCGGGTTACCATTCAGTGTATTACTCCTATACCCTATGTTAGAACCCGTAAGTCCTTAATTGGTTCAATTTGGTAAAATTTGGGACCAAATGTAGATTTTCTCCTAAGTGTAGTCCTTAAAATTTAAATTGTAGTGGGGTCATATGTGTGGCTTA
>JAABOM020037156.1:0-16844 GCA_011800125.2 Solanum clarkiae
GGAGTTCCTGGGCTATATTAGTAGAGGCTTGGATCTAACTTGTGAGGCGCCTTTTGGGGTAACCCAAGAGGACAAAATCGTGAGGGGGACGGCGATACGTAATGCCCCAAAGAGGATAATACCGTGCAGTGTTGGGCCAAGTCGTTACAACTGGCTTGCCCTGCTCTTTGTGTTGCTGGCCCTCTTTGTAGATGTCACACATACTCGCAATGCACCACTGACTAGTAAGGGCGTCAGGTGGAGATGGTCATAATCGGGGTACCGTAGAGGACTCTATCATTGGTTCGTCCTCAAAGCATACCTCTGAGCTGGACTCCTCTCTGGATGGAGTCATCTGCGGTAGATCTATAACACCCCACACCTTACATATACCAGTCCTATGCACATGAAACATGATATGGCTTGGTCAAATTAGCGCCTATTTTTAAAAGTGTTTGAATCTCAAATTAGATGACGATATGTACCTCTAACGCTTAAGAGGGTCGAGTGTATACAAGTTTTAGGTCAAATTAATGAGATCGTGACCATAAATGAAGTGAGAGAAGTGAGGTACTTGTAGGACTTAGAAAGCTAGCAGGTGAGTCACCCACCTACTTGCTTAGCTTAAATTTGCTAGCTAGTCAGAGACGAGGCCTGACGTCGAATCTGTCCAAGTCTAATTATGAATAAGGTCTGTGTTAAGGGTGTAACTTTAGCTCATGTTTGTCATCATAAATGGACTATATTTTCAGCCCAAGAAGAATATAAAAAGAGCCCAAAGACATCACAATTCATTTGATAATTTAGGCCCAAACTAACTAAAGAAAAAAGAGAAAAATGGCAGCAAAGGCCAATCAATTTGGAGCCCCTTAAGGCCCAAATGAAAGGGGAAAATGGTACATTACTCACTTGATAAAATTATGCTTATAATGGAAAATTAAGTCGGGCAAGTGCTTCTTTAAAAAGGGCTTATAAGCAGCTCACTCAAGTCATTTAACTTGAACAAAAATCAGATTGTTTTTCCAAGTATTCTCTCAACTCTTACTTGATTTTCAAGCAGCCACAAGAGACTTTTAGGATTCTTGGAGAGGCCCTACAACCTTAAGGTAA
This sequence comes from Solanum clarkiae, assembly GCA_011800125.2. Taxonomy (NCBI): domain Eukaryota; kingdom Viridiplantae; phylum Streptophyta; class Magnoliopsida; order Solanales; family Solanaceae; genus Solanum; species Solanum clarkiae. The sequence continues at coordinate 1,090 of JAABOM020037156.1, forward strand.
AGTTAAGTGATTATAGTTTTGTATTTAGCATGGTTTCTCCATGAAAAACAAGAAGTTTATACTAGTTATGCTTGTGCTGGAAATTTGGACAGCATGTGTCCTAAGGATTGTTGTACACTTTTCTTGTTATTAAGAGGCTTTTCTCTCCTTGGTTGGCTGAGTTGTGAATTAAGACTTATGTTTTTAACAATGTTTAGTTTTTTAGGATGTAACCAGGCTGATGTACTACTTTTACAATCCGCAAAAGTGAGTTCTTATATGATATCGCAATTGTGTTCTTCGTACGAACTTGTGGGCTAGTAGTTGGGAATTGTTGTTCCATGACCTCCATCTACTTTGGGACTATTTTTGGGTTGTTTTAAGGTTGATTTTATGTGTAAATAATGTTGGATACAGTCTGGTCAAATTCGAAACAGGTTCGGGATTGTTGACGTTGAAATGTAGCGAGACAATGTAATGTTATGCCGCCTATTTGTGTGTTTAAGATTGTTCTATCTTGTACCTTGTGAACTGTTGTAAGACTGTTAAGGGTCTAAAACAAGTTGTATATTGCATTTATATAAGAATGGCTATTAGAAAATACGATTATAGGTGAAAAGATTAAAAGAATGTATTTGGGTCGCCAAATACGAGCTTGTTGCCCGGATGTTACTCTTTATAAGATTAGACTGCCAAGAAATGCTTCTTAGCTGCTAATACTAGTATTATTGTCTACTCTATTGTAGATAAATATTTGAGGGAAAAGGAGGTTACTTCGAGGTAATAACAAGGTCATATATCGACGTATGTAAGGCTACTTGATTTTGTATTATTTGGCATGAAACATAGATCCCCCCTTGGCACATAAAGGCACTTACCAACTCCGACACAACTATTAACCATGTCTCCACTCTTTCACATGTTCATATACTCCCATACATAGTCACCTTCAAATTTGCATACTTGGATACCAAGATATATGGGTTCTTGTTGCTAAATAAAGTTCATGAGTTGTTTCATCTCATACGCATTTCATTATTTATGTAATATACTCTTTCCATTGTCGTATTATCTTGTATTATTATTTACATGTCACATGCTACATCTACAATCCTATAGTTTTAATATTATGACCACCAAAAGAATCATCTCAAAAGTAATTGAAAGATAAAGTAAAGTATATTGCTTATTGATGGGTGGTAACCCGAAGGGTGGAAGAATCACCTAGCATGGGTCGATCCCATTTTGGGGGGTAGCCCTAGGGGTGAAAGGAAAAGCCTAGCAGGGCTAATCCCGATATAGATTTACCACTGATCAGCTGGTCATTTGTATTACATACTGTGCACAGATTATGCAGTAAAGGTAAAGTAATAAAAAAAACATAAAGTTCATGATTCCACAGTATAACTAAAGGTGATCTCTTATCCTTACACCAGTGCATAGTTTCATTTGAGTTGTTACTTCATATACAGTATTTCCTGCCTTACATATTCAGTACATTACCTCGTCCTGACGTCCCTTACGAGGGACCTGCATTTTATGTTGCAGGTACAGGTGCTAGTAGCTCTTCCCAATAGGAGTACAGGATATCCAGTTGTTGTTACCAAGCTCCAGGTTGCTTCGAAGCTTTGTGTGTCTAGAGCTTATATTTTTATCTTGTATAATTCGTCGAGGCGGGGCCTGTCCCGACCTTTATCAAATAATTTTCCTTATTTAAAGGCTTTGTAGACTATGTAAATTAAAGTGTGGTCATGTCTCGTACATTAGACAATATGGCCCCAACGGCCTAGTCATCTGTTTACTTTCTTGAAAGCATGTTGACTATAGAAACCCCTTATAATATGTATAGAAAGTACATGGATACAGGTTAGTTCTCTTGAGCTTTATCGGGAATGGGTGCCAGTGTGCCTTAAGGGAACTTTGGGTATAACAAGATCGCTCTCGTCATTGTTGCCCTCCTCTGATTGGGTAGTGCGAACAACAAGAGCATGAGTCATCCTAGCTCTGGAAGAAGCTCTAGTCTGTGGTCGATCCATCTCTGGGTCCAGAGTAACTCCGAGCTCCTCTAATGAACCGCATGAAGTCGGGGTCTAATCATTATTTGAAGGCTCATCTCTAAGCCTCCTCCGTAAGTCTAGGATCTCATCCCGTTTAGCTTTAGGGACCATAGCACTTGAAACATGAATGTATACATACCTTGGTTAGCCTCATAAATCAAAAATTTGAATGCAAAAATAATTTGACTTCAGTTGTAGAGAGGTTCTACGAAAGCACCATTACAAGTCATAGTTGGAACTACGAGTCGTAAAGAGATTTTGTAAAGAAGTGTTCAAATAATTTTTTTCACTGGAAAAGTCTACGAGACCAGGTATGACTCGTAAAGTGGTTTATAGGTCATAGACTGGATTGTAGAGATTTCCAGTGACTACATCTATTCCAAGCAAGGATCTACAAGACCTATCTACGAACCGTAAAGTGATCTATGACTTTCCGAAGGTCTCGTATGATGGGTACTTAGAAACTTCAAGTTTCTAAAATCTTGCATGATGGGCAATTACAACTCGTGGAATAATCCACGGGTCGTAAAAGCCACTCGTGAACAACAAAACTTAGTTACCTGAGTTTCTAAGCTCATCACAATGGGCCCCAAATGACTTTTTCAACAAGTATTCTACTAGCATTGAAGCAAAACACACACACCCACATGATTTCCATACCACAACCTTTACCCCCAACATGTTCTACAACACATATACCCCATCAAAAGTGATTACGCATATTTACCCTATAATTCCACCACTTATGATCAATTTCAACAAAATGACACACCCATGTCATCACCCACCAATTCATATACAAAATCAATTAATCATACATAGTGTGTGAATTAATGGGCACAAGCAACTATTCGAAACATGTAATCAAGGCAATGATACCTTATTCCAGATTTAGACAATCATTCAAACAAGGGCAACCAAAAATTAATTATCACATGTTAAATTCAAACAATGGTTTTGTGTCTAAACTACCATTTCCATCATGATTTCCAAGTCAATCATAGAAAATAAAGAAAATTAAAGGTTTTAATATAATAAAAAACTTACAAATATGTGTGATTAAGTTGAAGAATATTAAGGAGACGACTAGGCCCTAAACCCTAGGTTGCCAGAAACATGCCAGAAAATAGGAGTATGGTTGTCGTCGATGGTCGGATTTACGTGGGGGAGGCGATGGTTGAGTATATTTGTAATTTAGGTTAGACTTGGGATCAAAATAATTTGACCCTGTTATTTATACCTTGACCGGGTCAACTGAAAGTTAATGGGCCTGGACTCTATGAATTCCTGATTATGGGTCGTAGAGTGTTTTACGACCGTAAATCATGGTCTCGTAGAACATGTCAACTCTAGATTTCAGGACTGGGTTTCATGGACCATTCTACAAGTCATAAAGTGATTTATGGTTCGTAGAGTTGGTCATAGAAACCTTAACACTTATAAAACTTTCAGGGAACTTACCTGGGGTCCATGAGCCCCATTCACGACTCGTAAGTTTATCTATGGATCATAAAGTTTGCTCATTGACTGGAGTGCATGATTTCTTTGATCACTGGAAATTTCTACAAGATGGGGTACAGCTATAAAGTGTTTTATGGCCTGTAGGCCCAGTCATAGAGACACTTCTTGATACTCTTCTCAGCCAAAAATGGTTGCTTCAGCTCTGTACCTACATATTCTTCATAGAACACACTATTACCTTATATGCAACTAGTCGAATGTCCAAGATTATAATAAAAGTACAATAAAATAAACTACCTATGAATCTAAAAAGTAAAAATAACCTTATAGCTACACTATCACATCAAAACCCTTGGGTTGCCTCCTAAGGAGCGCCTGATTTATTGTCGCAGCACGACTTGGACAAATTGATTACTTAAACTTTACTAATTGCCTAGACTTTGTTCTTGAGATCATCTAGATACTTTATGGCCTGGCAAATATTAAAGATGACCTATTCGTCATTCAATCTAAACTTGAGTTGGCCAGCTTCCATATCCATTAGTGCTCGCTCAGTGGCTAGGAACGGTCTCCCTAAGATGATTAGGATGTCAAAGTCAACTTTGTAATCTAGGATCACAAAGTATGCGAGGAATATGAACTTTTCAACTTTTACTAACATATTGTATAGTATCCCCACAGGCTTCTTCACCATGCGATCTGCCATCAATCACCACATTCTCATTGAAGTAGGGGCTCCCAATCCAAGCTTCTTGTAGACCGCAAGGGGGATCAGATTAATCTTGGCACCTAGATCACATAGTGCCCCTGCAAACTCTATATCTCCAATGGTGTAGGGTATGGTGAGAGAACCCGGATATTCTCACTTCTGAACCAAGGACCTCGTAGCATAACACTATAATACTGAAGCTCTTGGGAGAGCTCCTGACTTACAGTGCACTTTTTAGTGACCACGTCCTTCTTGTAGTTAGCATACCATGGCATCTTCTCCAATGCCTTAATAAGAGGGATGTCGATGGAGAGTTATTTCAGCATGGAGAGAAAGTGCTTGAATTTGCGTTCCTCCTCCCTCTTTTTGATTCTTTGAGATAAGGGAGACGGAGGCCTATGAATGGGCTTCAACTTCTGTGGCACATCAGCAGCTTCACTCACCCTATCCTTGCCACAATCATCTCCTATCTCTGCATCCTTGGCTTCATCTATCTCCTCTCAAACATCTTCATTCTCAACGGGCATAGAAGGATCAATAATGCTCTTGCCGCCCCAAGAAGTAAATGCTATACATTGCCCTTTATTTTTAGGAATCTGAACTATGTTGCTAGGCAGTATACCCCTCTGACATTGATTAAGTTGAGTCGACACTTGACCAAACTGTTGTTCTAACTGTTTGATAGCCACAGAGTGAGACTCAATTTTCTTATTTATACTAGAAATCTCTAATTTCATGCCTCTCAGAGTCTCATCGTATGTCTCAGCTCTCTTCAACAGGCAATCAAATATATCCTCAATTCTGGAACTGCTTGCACCTGCATTGCGACTATGTGGTGACATATAAGGACCATTTTGGAAGCCTTCTCGGCGACCCCAATTTGCTTCTCTCTCTGGACCCCTGTTTCTATCATAGTAACCTCTGCGGTTGTCCCTATAATTCCATCTCTATTGAAGTTTCGACCTTGGTTTCCTTGACCTTGGTGCCAATAGTCCTGATTGGACCCTTAAGCATTGTTCGAAAACCTCCCATCTGATCAGTAACAAAACATACATCCTCACCATAATATGGCTCATCGTTCATGGGTATACGTGGAGGTTGATGAACCACTGCATTTACTCGCTCTTGGTTCTGCTTCATCATGACCTCCATACTTGTGTGAATCCGGGCAAGCTATTGTATGATTTCTTCATTGATCTTTGCTTGCTCAGGACCAACACTGATGGAGCATGAATTTTTTATGGATGCACTGTCTCTCTTCCCCCATGCACAATTAGTCTTAACCACTCTTTCCATTCACTCTGGCGATCCTTGCAAATGGTTGATCAAGAATATGCCCCCCATTATAGTGTCAGCAAAAGCCTGACTGTTCTCATTAAGGGCACGGTAGAAGATCCCCACCAAGGCATCATCAACTATCTTGTGGTCTGGGACGCTCCTTAGACATTTGGTGAACCGCTCCCAAGTAGTGTTGATTGAATTACCAGGAAGTTGCTCTTAATCTTGTCCTTTAACTTGAGCTTCTTTGATCTAGGGAAGTACCTCTCCAAAAATGCCTTTTGTAAGTCTACCCAACTGGTGATCAAACTCTCCGGGAGCTCAGATTTCCACAATGTTTCATTGGCGATAAAAGACAATGGGAAGACACGAAGTCCCACAGCATCCATAGACAGATTCTATATTTCCATCACACTTTTGTAGACGAATGTCATGTTGTGTAGGTGGCTATGAGGATCCTTCGATGGTAAGCCCGTAACTAGCCCACTGTTCTGCAGCATTTGAAGTAACCCACTCGAGACTGTGAACTTTGTTCTGTCAGGAATGGTGGCAACACAATAGCTCCAGTCACCTCCATAGAATTAGGATTCAGCCTGTATTTATTCCACTGATAAGCACTGACATTAAAATCCCGAGGCTGTGGAGCAATGTCCTCCAGAAGATGTAGGTTCTCATTCTCAGCATCCTCATGTTTGTTCGTGTTTAGAGCAGCATTGGTCATGTTGTTGTTGTTGTCTTAGGCCATTCTCCTCAACATTCTCTAGATATCTGGGTCAAACGAAGTAAAAGGATTGCCTTGACTCTAGGTGTTGGAATACACTACACTAACACCCTTAAAAAGGACAAAAACAACAAATAAAAGTAAAATATGGGAAACAAGGATTGCTACCTGAGTTACTATGAATCAACTAAGTCTAGTCGTATTCCTCAGCAATGGTGCCAAAATCTTAATGTAGCCCAAGTTACACCTCCTTTTTTAAAGGATAAAGCGGTTGTTGTCAAGAAATAAAACCTAACAGAAGTTATGGTCGAACCCACAGGGCATACATAGACTCAAGAGAATTCAATGATTGCAATTCGAATGGTTAACCAACTTATTTCTCCAAAAGGGGGGGTTGCAATAATCAATGAAAAATACAACTAAACTAACTAACACAAGAGAAAAGTCAATATGGAGAGAAACTAGGGTATTGTATTTCCCATGATTCCCCAACTCAGTATCACTGAATAACCTAATTATTTTCTTGTGTGTAGCATGCAGGGCGGTAAGTTATGTTCACCAAGCCCCTTGGTCAAAGGTGAGAGGTGAATTTCACTATGTGACTTGGCCCGTCTCCATAGTGTGCATTACTAATCCTTACCTATTAGTCCCAGTATACCCTCCCCTTGGCCCAGTTTGGTTGATTAGACAAGAACACATCAATCGAATCTTGTTAATTAATCTCTTTTCCTATTCATTGTTACTTTGGTCCAGTCAGTAACACTAGACGGATTTTAATGTTTGCCACCACTAGAAAACACGCAAAATGAAGAGAGTTAATTAATACGTGCATACATACCTTTCAAGAATTACGAATTATTCGGTTTTACTTTGTTAGTTCTTCATGATTCCCACAACGCTAATTGTGGATTTAGCTGCTCATACTTTGTGTAGATGCAACAATTATAGATTGAGAAAATATAATTGAGCACTTACATAATAGAATTAAGAATAAGCGAACCCAACTTCAATAAGAATCACAAGCATAAAAATGAAATTCAAAACACAAGTATTCTCAAAGACTCTCCAATGTGATCTCACAATTTTTTCTCTCTAATTACTGAGTTCTCTAAGTACTAAGTGAAAACTTATGAAAAATAACCTAACAGACCTATTTATAACAAGTAAAATACAAGTCCTAAAAAATAGGAGAATTAGTCATCAAGACATACTAAAGGGGTTTATGGGCCATATTGCATTCTACGGCCCATAATCGGGGTGTCGTACTCCACTGCTGGAATTTTGGACTTCAACTCCTCGACACCCCTCTACGATCATAAAGTAATTTACAAATCGTATGCGAGTTTCGTCCGAAGAAACTTAGAATGTCCCCATCTCTGATCCTCAGGGCACGAACCATCGTCTACGAATCATAAAAACTTCTATAGCTCGTCTACATGTTCGTAGAATTAACTTCAGAAAATAGCGCATCACTGGAATTGTTCATGAAACCACCCTACGACTTGTAAAATATTTTATGGCCCATAAAGGGTATTGTATAACAGCAAAAATCATCAACTTCTGCACTTTTTCCCAACATCAGGGCCAAACCTATAATCCTACAAATATAAACACCAAACCACATAAAATCAGCTAACATCGCATTGAGAACACACAAAATTTCAAGTTTTAAGCATCAAAAGAGTTAAATTTTGGAAGCACATCAACTATATACGTAAGATCAATGCCAAGAGAAATAAAGGAGATTTGATGTTCGCAAGAGGGACGCAAATACAAATTAAACTTAGGTGTAAAGTTATTTCCAGTAGAAACATTTTTTATCTATCGAAAAATACTCCAAAAATCATGTGAACTTCAAGTGCTTTGGTATTAAGAGGTGTATCTCACTCTCTGCGTTTGTGTATGTTTTTTTCGTGAATTGATCCAATCTATTTATCTTTTATATATTAAAGTAAAAGAAAACATCAACTGGATCGCAATAAAACTATATATAATGACAATTTGAGAACAATTTGAGAAAATTGTTTATCTTTTGCAAGATTCTCCTAAGCAAAATGATAATTTCAGAAAAATAAACTTTAATGAAATAATGAAAGTTGCAATAGTAACAATATCACGGAAGAGATCAGGAAAAGAATGAGCTAAAAATTTGAGATTCTGAACTACATTTTACCTTGAATTTCTTAGATTTTCAAAATTTAAGGAGCTCTCTAAACTGACATTTTTAAATATGGACAGGCTTTTTTGACATTCGATCTTCATCATTGTCTATATTTCAGAGTCTAGTGAATACACTTGGTACCATAAAAGATATAGCTGAGCTACATGAAAAGTTATGTATAGTCAAAACCAAAATAGATTTGATAGGGACAAAGAATTGTCACCTCTTTTGAAATTTTGAGCTTTTTGTATTGTAGTAAAAAATGGAGATTGATTTGAATTGAGTTTTTCTGGAAAAGTTTACTGGGCAAGAAAATTCCAACGAAGAGAAAATTTCTATGACAAAGAAAATTGTGGAATATGGTAGAAGATACTATGTGGCCAGACCTTATCTTTACCTCCAATCTGAATTAACAAATTTATCCCCATTTTTTAAGCATACGTGTGGACCAAGTATGTGCTTATTCTCATATATAACATAGTAGTAGATACCCACAAAAAGAAATGCATAAACATAATCACATAATTATCAAAAAAACACATTTTCTGGCAGTCCTAAATAAGAATATTATATCAAAAGCAAAAGAAAGAAGAAAATTTAAAAAGCCCAAGCACATAGCAACAGTTTCAAACTTTCAACCAACAATAAATTTTAATTCACACATTGATAGACCTAACTCAAAACACATATGAAAATTCTCAAAGCTTAAGAAGAACATCAACTATAAATTAGAATTTGACTCATAAAATTAAAACTAGCACTTCTCATACAAAGTTTCCAAATCTTCACAGCTTGAAATACTAGCTCTAAACCACAATTAGATTTTATGGCAAACCTAAATTAGAAAAAAAATCTTTGATTTAAGACAAACTCATATGTTATTATTTAAGATTTTTCAAATATCATCAATGGACTTTTTTATTTTTGGCAAAATAGTACTAGAAAAATTTTGAAATAGCTCACGTTTATATGAAAATTATCATTGTAGCTTCACACTGTAAAAGACCTTGTTGTTGAAGAAGACCATTGGACCTTGCCGTTGAAGAAGACCATCTGAGCATCTCATTCAGCTCTTAAGAAATTAAACTTTGTCCGCTGAATAAGAAGGGTTGTTTTCAAAGAAAGGCTAGAATATTCTAAAAGGGACAAAATATATATATTTCACGCCTTGTTAAATTAGTAGAGGGAAATATATTTTTGAGAATAAGAATATTTTTTCTAAAATAACTGTTTCCATATAGGGTTCTATTGCAATAGGTCTAAAATATGTGTCCATCTAAGATCTATATTGTTGACAAAATGTATATATTTCATGCCTTGTTAAATTAGTAGAGGGAAATATATTTTTGAGAATAAGAATATTTTTTCTAAAATAACTGTTGCCATATAGGGTTCTATTGCAATAGCTCTAAAATGTGTGTCCATCTAAGATCTATATTGTTATTACATGTGATGCCACAATTTATTTTAATAATTATTCTATTAGATCTAAAAATTTAGTGCAATAGTTACAACCATTGCAACATATACGATATTGCTATGGTTGTTTAATCATTGTCGCATAAGTGTTGCAGTAGGTCAAATTTCTAGTAGTGATTGTCAGGACCTCATTTACGACCCCATGTACGAGTTATCATTACAAGTACAACTCATAAAAACCCTTTGTCGTTTTGACTGTCAGTTTCTAGAATTCCTCTAAGGCATTCACCCTAACCACGAGGCCTGTCTATTACCCGTGGTTCATACCACGAGCAATAGATGGGCTTGTACAACCTGTCAATCTCAAAATTTCTGCATTTTTTTAATCTCCCAACTTTTTAACATACAGGGTGTTACAATGCTTATTATTCCTCTATTGACTTTAGAACTAGAGTTGTCAAGTTTCAATCTCTGAATGAGTCAGTCTTAGAGTGGAGGGGTAGTTAAGCAATGACTCAAGGTCGACTCATTTCCTATCTTAAAGCCAAAAAGTTAATATCTAAGGGGTGCATTTACCACATAGTAAGAGTTAAAGATTTTGATGCTAAGACACCATCCCTTTAGTCTGTTTTGATTGTAAATAATCTTCCTGAAGTCTTTCTTGATGATCTACCTCAGGTCCTTTGATGAGTCGTAGAAATACGACTCTTATAATGCTTTAAACAAAGGATTTTTGCACGTTCTCAAGCAAATTTATTATTTTGATATTGTTTTTGTGATTTTTCAGGAAAAATAACTAAGGCATGGAGAAATGGGTGAATTATAGGAAAAGTGACGAAAAAGAATTATTTTTTGGAAAAAGGAGCAAAACAAATGGAAGCAAGTGTGGGAACAGGGGACCCACATGCCTCGTATGCATCCACACGGACTGTGAGGCCTATTGTGGCCTCACCTTGGCTGACAACGGTGATGAATGAGTAAAAGGAAGGCGTAAAAAATATTTGACCAAGGCATGTCCCACGACACATGTCACGGACCATGGGAGGTGTGACGAATCGTTATGCAAGTCATCAAAGTGAAGTGAGGGGCAGTCACCAATTAAAAATAAGAAAGATGCACTCAGTGGAGCCGGACGGAGGGTGTCATGGGCTGTGTGACCAACCACGGTTCGTTACACGAGGGCGTGAGGACGAATTGAGTGAAAAATATTAAAGGCAAGGCAGATGGTCCATGAAACATACCGTTAATCTCCACACAGACCATTTTCCTGCACATTGAGGAGTGATGCAGTGAAGCAAGTTTTGAAGGCCAAGTAAAGCCACATGGAACGTTTTATGGTCCATCTACTGTCACATGAGTCGTGCGGTGGCCCGTGTCCATGCTGACGTAATTTTCCTATTTTAACTCAAATTAGGTTTTCTTTGTATATAAATAGTATTTTTATTTCATTTTTACTTAGTCTTGGATGGCTAGAGAGAGGAAACACTAGAAAACACTATTTTCCTTGAGATTTCAAAAAAACTTTGAGATTTTGCTTATCTTGTTTAAGATTGTAACTCGTGGATTCATTGATTCTTCAATAATAAGTTATTTATTATGAATTTTTTACATCATTGTGGGTTCTTTTTCTTAGATCTGCTAGGCTAAACCCACAACTAGGGTTGTGGGAACTATGGCAAATCAATAAGATAGGCAAATATGGGATAGATCTTGGGATTGATAAGTGTATACATCATAGTAATCTTCATTATAAATTCTACCTTGATGAATCCATGCATTAGGGTAAGCCTTTATTCATTACATGCCCGAAAGGAATGTTTTGATTAGCAAAAGAGTTCTATGATAGAAATTTGGGGTTCTTAACCTAGTCTAAGTACTTGAGACCGAAAGGTGAGAGTATTCCGGGATTAACAACAAGGGTTAGCAAGTATATGTTCTGAGAAATAAAGGTGATGAATGATATGCATCTAAGAAGGATTGAGAGGTGAACTATATGTCACATAACTTGTTAGATCTTATATGTGTAATCATGAATGAGTTTGCCACTAGATTCGACTATCGCATTAGACGTCATGGGGAACACAATCCTAACTTCTCATCAATTGTTTGAAATCTAGTAGTTCTTACACTCATTTATTACTTTATTTTAATAACTTAGTTTGAAAAAACAAAAACATCCATTTACTTTATGCACTTGTGTTTGGAGATATATATTACATCTAAAAATGGTGCTAATAGATATATTCTCATGCATTCCTTGTGGGATCAATCTAAACTCTCGTTGAGTTCTATATTTGATCAACTACCACTATACTATTCCTTTTGGAGTGTAAATTTGGGTGCATCAAATTTTGGCGCCATTGCCAGCGAATAAGACTAAGTAATAGACTATTAGTTGGAATTTTCAGTTTGTAATACTAGTCCCTAATTTTACTTTTGTTTCTTATTTTTGTTTCTTGGTAGGGAGTCAACGTTGCACGCCAATCACCTAAAGCAAGGGTAAAACACTTGTTCCCTACTACCCCTAGCTTACTAAATCAATCTACAGAATGAATGCCCAAGAATGCAAAGCATCTAGACAGAGAGAGTTGGTCATGAATCCTACAGGTGGGGAAAACGATGGTCTGGGTGATGATGACAATGCTGGCAATGACGTACCACCGGTAGCACCACTTTGACAAGTGTTATTGCCCACTTTATAACCCCAAGTGCCTTAGCTGCCCCAAGCAGTGAATGATGATGATGAGGGTGCTGGGACCAATGGGGCAATTATACTTCCCCCTCTGCCCAGAGGTGTTAAGTTTACTATCACTAGCACTATGTTGCTGATGCTACAGTTAAAAGGGTTGTTCAGCAGAGCAACAACTGAGGATGTAAATCAGCATGTCCTAAACTTTCTGGTGATATGCCATTAGTCTGAGATTCCTAGGGTCAATCAGCAGGCAATTAGGTCACGGTTATTCCCATTATCTCTCTTTAGTGCAGCAACTATGTGGCTGAATGAGCTTCCACATTATTCCATCCGCACTTGGGGAGAGTTAAATGAGGCATTCTTGGAGAGATCCTTCCTCGCATTGTAGCTGAAAATCACAGATGATATTGGATCTCACAAGCAACTGTTGAATGAAGCACTACATGAGACGGGAAAGATTCAGGCAGAAGTTCAAGCAGTGCTCGGATCATCTCATCACAAATGAGCACTTGAAGGCAATCTTCTACAGGTCCTGAAACTTTGTGACAAAGCCTATCATTGATGCTTCTTATGGGGGATCATACATGTCTAGGACTTTCCCAAACATAGTGTTGATCTTAGATCAGGTAGCCAAAAATAACAGGGCTTGGTACACTAGAGATGGCAACTATTTGGGGCTCGTATTTGAGATTACTACGAAATAGCAACAGAAGGAAGAGGAACAGGATCAAGCTGGCAAAGCGCAGAGACATAGAAAAGGTAAAAGTTGTAGACACAATGCCCAGGTATGATAAAAAAGATTATAATTATGATGAGGAGGCAAACTTCTTAGGCAGCCAGGGGGGTTATCGGCCATTCAACGCCAGTAATCAAGGTTGGAAATATGGTCGTGATCTGAACTATCAAGGAAACTGAAAGAACAGAGACAGCAATAGAAACCGTGAGCATCAGAATAATAATGGTGGAAACTCAAAATTAGAAGAAATGATGGCAAAGGTAATTGAGCAAGTTGAGTCTACCGAGGTTGGGATGCGAGATATAAAAAGAGAGACGTCCAATATTCGACAGCTGGTCGACTCGCATTCCACCTCGATCTAGAAACTAGAGCAGCAGATGGGCAGTTGTCAGCATCAATAAATCAGAAAGAAGTTGGGTCAGTTCCTAGTGACACTATTCAGAACCCAAAAAATGATGGTCATTGCATGGCAGTAACCACGAGGGGCGGTAAGGTAATTTCTAGCCCTGTTATGCCCAGTAATTCAGGTTTGGATGAAGCTAAAGGCAAGATGCCTAACCCCGTGGAGGTGTATATAGATGATTTGAGTGAAGAAGCTGAGGTGACACCAACAAAGCCTAAGATTGCTAAAGAGCCTGAGGTGACACCAGCAGTGACCCAATCTCTGCCAACTATTCCTAAACCACCACCACCATTCCCACTGATGTTGCAAAAGAAGGTTGAAGATGGCAAGTTTCAGAAGTTCTTGTCCATGCTAAAAGAGATATCAGTGAACATCCCTCTAGTAGAGGTAAGCAGATGTCGGGCTATGCTAAGTTCATGAAAGACTTAGTGACTCAAAAGAGGACAGCCATGATTGATCCGGAAAATAATCTCCACCACTATAGTGCCATCGCCAAAAGATCTCTTATAGAAAAGAAGGAAGATCCGGGAGCCTTCACTATCCCATGTACCATTGGAGCATTTGATTTGCAAGAGCTCTGTTCGATTTGGGTGTCAGCATCAACTTGATGTTGCTGGCAGTTTATAGGCAGCTGGGCTTAGGAGCCCTTATGAACATTACAATGCGGCTACTCATGGCAGACAGATAGTTGAAGTGGCCCATAGGGATTTTATGTGATGTGCTGGTTCGTGTGGGCAGGTTCATCTTTCCTGTGGTCTTTGCATTCTAGACTGCCAGGTGGATTTTGAGGTTCCCATCATCCTCAGGAGATCATTTGTGGCTACTGGCAGGGCATTGGTAGATGTAGAGCGAGGGGAGTTGACTTTCAGACTCAACACTGAATAGGTGAAATTCAGTGTGTGTGTGTGTGTGTTGCAATAAAGAGACCTAAAGAGGTGGTTGTGATGTCTATCTTAAATGTGGAAGATGATTGTCTTTCTAAGATCCCACTAGAGGAAACAATGAGTGTAGACATACTAGCGACAGTATTGATGAACCTCCCAGAGGATAGTATTAGTGGGTATGCAGACACCGTGAATGCGTTGCAAGGTAGGGGAACCAGGCCATTTGTCCCCAGAAAGTTGGACTTAGACCTGCAGAATAGCTCTACACCACCGACTAAACCTTCCATCAAGGAACCTCCAGTTGTGGAGCTCAAGGAGCTATAGCAACACCTAAGATATGTATTTTTAGGCACTGACAACACTTTTCCTATGATTGTGGATGCAGATCTTTAGGAAAACCAGGTTGAGGCATTGTTGGGGGTCCTTCAAAAGTTCAAGCGAGCTATTGGTTGGACCATCGCAGATATCATAGGGATTCCTCCAGGGATGTACACGCACAAGATCAAATTAGAGGAATAATTATATGCCCAGTATTGAGCACCAGCATAGCCTAAACCCACTTATAGAAGAGGTGGTGAAAAAAGAGATCATTAAGTGGCTAGATGCTGGGTGATATACCACATTTCTGATCGCAAGTGGGTCAGTCCAGTGCAGTGTGTCCCGAAGAAAGGGAGCATGACAGTGGTGGTGAATGATAAAAATGAGTTGGTCCCTTTGAGCCATATGACTGGATGATGGGTGTGCATACACAATCGGCAGCTGAATAAATGGACCTTGAAGGACCATTTCCCATGCCCTTCATGGACCAGATGTTAGACAAGTTGGCAGGTAGAGGGTGGTACTATTTCTTGGATGGGTACTCAGGCTATAATCAGATATCTATAGCCCCAGAGGATCAGGAGAAGACTACTTTCACTTGCCCGTATAGGACTTTTGCCTTCAGAAGGATGCCCTTTGGGCTATGCAATGCCCCAGCCACCTTCCAATATTGTATGATGTCGATCTTCTCCGACATGGTTGAAGACAACCTCAAGGTATTTATGAATGACTTCTCTGTCATGGGTGATTCCTTCGATATATGTCTGTTCAATCTTAACAGGGCCCTACAGCATTGTGTTGATGTTCACGCTCCAATAAGAAAGTGGTCGCTGTCAGCAATTAACCTAACCAAAGGTTAGGGTCGAATCCACAGGGAATACAGGGCTTGACTATAAGAATTCACTATCAATCATTTCGAGCATTGATAATAAAAATC
>JAABOM020037167.1:0-16841 GCA_011800125.2 Solanum clarkiae
CACCCAACTACCTTTAAAGTCCAATGCACAAGCTCGCAACATATCTTCAAGTGTCTGAATGGTGCGTTCTACTTGACGATCTGTTTGAGGGTGGAAGGCAGTATTCAAATTCACTTGTGTCCCTAAACTCCTTTGGAAAGACTTGCAAAATTTTGCAGTGAATTGAGCTCCTTAGTCAGATATAATGGAGATTGGAACTCCTTGTAGTCTGACTATCTCTTTTAGGTATAGTTTCGCATACTCTTCAGCTGTATAATCACTCCTAACTGGCAAGAAGTGTGCTGACTTTTTAAGTCTGTCAACTATTACCCATATGGATTCAAACTTTTGAAATGAGCAAGGCAAACCTGTAACAAAATCTAGATCATATCCCACTTCCAGGTTGGAAGTTCTATACACTGCATATAACCTCCTGGCTTTGGGTGTTCTACTTTCACCTATTGGCAATTTAGACATTGAGCCACATATTTGGCAAGGTCCTTTTTCATTCCTCCCCACCAAAACATCTGCTTCAGGTCATAGTACATCTTGGTTGATCCTGGATGAATGGAATATCGGGAATGATGGGATTCTTCCATTATCCTCTTTCTTAATTCATTAATATTAGGCACACATAATCTATTTTGGCAGTAAAGTACTCCATTTTGTGTAAGGTCAAAGCCCTTTATCATACCCTGACTCACATGATTCTTAAGGTATCATAGAAAAGGATCCTCGAACGATTTTTCTTTCACCTCCATTACCAAAGAAAACTCTGCACATTATGTACAATAACCGCTTCCTTTGGAGTCTCGAGAAGGTGAACTCCTAAACTAGCTAGTTGACGTAGATCTTTAGCCATTCCTTGACTTATAACAGCTGGATCACCAGTATTCATGATTGCCTTACGACTCAGAGCATCAGCTACCACATTTGCCTTCCCCGGATGGTATAGTATATCAACGTCGTAATCCTTCATTAGCTCTAGACATCTCTGTTGTCTTAAGTTTCGGTCTTTCTTCTTAAAGATGTAATGTAGACTCTTATGATGAGTATATATGTCAACATGAACCCCACACAAATAGTAGTGCCATATTTTCAAAGCAAATACAACCGCTGCTAACTCAAGATCATGGGTTAGATAGTTTTTCTCATGTGGTGGTAGTTGTCTGGATGCATAAGAAATTACCCTACCATGCTGTGTCAGTATATATCCTAAGCGAACTCCTGAAGCATCACAATATACTGCATACCCCTCAGTTCCTTCTGGGAGTACTAGCACAGGTGCAGAAGTTAGCTCATTTTTCAGCTCCTGGAAGCTCCTTTCACATGCATCATTCCATTGGAACTTGGTTGCCTTATGTGTCAGCTTTGTTAGGGGTGCAGAAATAGAAGAAAAACCTTCAACAAACCTTCTGTAATAGCCTGCCAAGCCTAAGAAGCTCTGAACTTCCATGGGTGTTAGTGGTCTTGGCCAATCTTTCATAGCTTCTATCTTTTGTGAATCAACCTTTGTTCCCTCATCAGACAAATATGACCCAAGAATGCTACTAAATTTAGCCAAAATTCACATTTTGAAAACTTGGCATGCAACTGTCGATCACGAAGGATCTGTAACACCTGTCACAAGTGATCTGTGTGATCCTCTTCTGATCTTGAATATACCAAAATGTCATCTATAATACTATCAGAAACATATCCAAGAATGGTTTGAATACCTTGTTCATCAGATCCATAGAAATAGGTGGTGAGTTCGTTAACTCAAATGACATAACAAGAAATTCAAAGTGACCATAGCGCATTCTGAAAGCTATCTTAGGGATATCTTTCTCCTTCACCCTCACTTGGTGGTAACCTAATCTCAAATTAATTTTTGAAAAGCATTTTGCACCATGTAACTTATCAAATAAATCATCAATCCTGGGGAGGGAGTATTTATTTCTTTATTGTCACCCTATTCAACTGTCGATAGTCGATACACATTCTCAAGGTGCCATCCTTTTTGCGTACAAATAACACTAGTGCACCCCAGGGCGACACACTAGGTCTTATGAAACACTTATCCAGTAAGTCTTTTAACTACTCTTTTAATTCTCGCAATTCTGCTGGGGCCATTCTATATGAAGGGGTAGAAATAGGTTGAGTGCCTGGAAGTAAGTCAATACCAAAATCTATTTCTCGTTTAGGAGGTAAGCTTAGGAGTTCTTCAGGGAACACATCAACAAATTTACTCACTACTGGAACTGACTAAAAAGTTGGTGATTATGCCTCCATATCCCTCACTCTAACTAGATGGCATATATACCCCTTGGATATCATCTTTCTTGCCTTAAAATAAGAGATAAACTTACCCTATGGTGCCCCAACATTACCTTCCCGTTCGAGAACTGCCTCATTTGGAAAATGGAAGTACACTCTTTCAGTTCGGCAATCCACGGTGGCATAGCAAGATGCTAACCAATCTATACCCATTATAACATCAAATTCCACCATTTCTAAATCAATTAGGTCAGCCAATGTATCACGGTCACAAACAGTTACTACACAGTCATAATAAACCCTTCTGGCCATAATAGATTCACCGGTTGGTGTAGACACTTCAAATTTTTTGTTTGATAATTTGGGTGTTCTTTTAAGCTTCCTAGCAAATAGTGGAGTGATGTATGATAGTGTAGAACTAGGGTCAATTAATTGATGTATATTATGTGAAAAGATGGACATGTACCTGTGACCACATCAGGTGAAGCTTCAAAATTTTGCCTACTCCCGAGAGCATACGTGCGATTCTAAACTCCGCTACAGCTAGATGCCCCTCTAACACCTCTACCACGGCCCATAGGTGCCTGTTGACCTCTACCTAATAGAGGAACTGATGATGATGATGCAATAGCTGACCCAGTAGATTGTGCTATATCACCTTTGTGCCTCCTCGGTCAATCTCTTCTCATGTGCCCTGGCGCACCATACCAATAGATAACATCTGTCCTAACATGATATATACCCGGATGACTCCTTCCACACTATTTACAAGGTTGCCTAGCAGTCATTGGTTGGCCTGTTGAATATCCTGTTGTTCGGGAACCTTGCCCTTCACCTCATTGACCAAAAAGAGTACTTTGAGACCCTTGAAATAGCGATAGAGCACTGGCTGCAAAGTAGGAGGATGATGGCCTAGGCGGTCTATTAAAAAATCGAGGCCTAAGCTCACCTTGGGATGGTGTCAATTGCCTTGTAGACCTGGCCCTCTTGGCCTGCCCCCTTTCTAACTCTTGTGTCCTTCTCCTTTGCCTCTAGTCCTCCAGTTTCTGTGCAAAAGCCTACATTCTTTCTATGTCCATATCTTTGTTCAAGGAAACAATGGTGCAGTCTCTTACCAGATACGTATCCAACCTATCTACATATTGATGAACTCTATCTGCCGTGGTAACAGCTACATTAGGAGCATACCTTGCCAGGGAATTAAATTGGAGGCTATACTCCCTCACGTTCATATTCCCTTGGTGGAGGTTCAAGAACTGATCTGCACAGGCCTCTCAGATTCTAATGGCAAGTAATGGTCAAGAAATGCTTCTTTGAATTCTTTCCAGGTAGTTAGAGTTACATCTATGCCCTTAGATTGCTTCTGAGCTTCATATCACAATATAGTCACACCCTTCAATCTAAATGTCACTAACTCGACAGCTTCTGTACCACTCATGTGCATACATCTAAAGTGTGCTGAATGTGATCAATAAAGTCTTGGGGGTCTTCATTAGGATTTGACCCAGTGAAGGCTAGGGCGTCCAAATCAAGGAAGTCATGTATCCTCGTGCCAGCTGCCCTATTTGTACCACCTATACCCATAACCGGACCTTACTGCCTTTGACCTTGGCCAGCAACTATACGAGTTAATAGCTGGACTACATTTCTCAGATCCTGCACGTTAGCATCAATCTGGAGGAATTCCACTACTCTCGGGTTCATCAGGAACTGGAGGAGTTAGAGATGTCTATGACAAAGACTCCTCTTGAACTCATCTCGTTGTCTCACTTGGATGGGTATACTAACCACCACTTCTACTCCCTTCCCTTTACCTTTGTTCTGCCTTGTTTCTAGCATATTGGTTGTACAAAACAATTAAGGGATTAGACATAATGCACCTATTACACTTGACTTCATGGCATGATCCAAAGGATGGAAAGAAAGTAACAACTCCTAAATGCCACGTATCCTCCTTCTTATAAATGTGGTGCATAACACATCGATACACAAGATTCTACATAGACATGGTTTTGTAGACTCCCTAGGACGACCCACTCTCATACCACTTCTGTCATGCCCCAAGTCCCGTTATAGCGGACTGGCACCCGTTGCCGATAAGGCCAGGGAGAACGAACCTGTATCTATTCTCTTTTTATATGTATTATAAGGGATTTCTACTTTTGAGATGCCTTTAAGAAAATAAACAGTGATAACAAACCAAAAGGAAATGCATATGACTAGGCTGTTGGGGCCACGGTGTCTAAAGTACAAGGCATGACCACACTTTAATTTACATAGTCTACAAAATCTCTAGATAAGAAAAAGTAACTAATAAAGGTAAGGACAGGCCCTGTCTCGACTAATTGTACAATACAAAGATATAAACTCTAGGCGTGCAAAGCTCCAAAGCAACCTGGAACTTAGTGTCAGCAGCTGGATATCCTGTACTCCTACTGGGAAGATCTACAAACACCTGTACCTGCAGCATAAAATGCAGGTCCCCCATAAGGGACGTCAGTACGGGATAATATACTGAATATGTAAGGCAGAATAAACTGTACATGAAGTAACAACTCAAATGAAACTATGCACTGGTGTAGGATAAGAGACCACCTTTAGTTATACTTTGGAATCATGTAGTTTATGTTCTTTATATCACTTTACCTCTACTAGATAATCTATGCAAAACTGTAATACAAATGACCAACTGATCAATGGTAAACTGTATCGGGATCGTCCCTGGCTAGGTTATTCCCTAACCTCTCGGGCTACCACCCGTTATAGGATCATCCCTGGCTAGGTGATTCTTCCACCCCTCGGGCTACCACCTATCGGTAAATAATATACTTTATCTTTCAATTACCTTTGATATAGTTCTTTTGGTGGTCCCGATATGGGAGATTTAGGATTGTAATGTAGCATGTAACATATAGATAACTATATAAGATAATATGACAATGAAAAAGAGTATGTTACAGAAATAATGAAATGTGTATGAAATGGAACAACTCGTGAACTTTATTTAGTAACAAGAACCAATGTGACTTGGTATCCAAGTATGTATGTAGATTTGAAGATGACTATGTATGGAACCATATGAACATGTCAAAGAGTGGAGACA
Source organism: Solanum clarkiae (assembly GCA_011800125.2). Lineage (NCBI taxonomy): Eukaryota > Viridiplantae > Streptophyta > Magnoliopsida > Solanales > Solanaceae > Solanum > Solanum clarkiae. Next base: position 5,342 of record JAABOM020037167.1, read on the forward strand.
TGGTTAATAGTTTTGTCAGAGTTGGCAAGTGCCTTTATGTGCCAATGAAGAATCTAGATTTCATACCAAGTAATACGAAATCAAGTAGCCTTACATACCTCATTGTATGACCTCGTTACTACCTCGATATAACCTTCCCTTTCTCCAAGTACTTACCTAAAACATAGTAGGTAATAAGACTAGTATTAGCAGCAAAGAGACACTTCTTCGCATCCCAGTATCACAAAACTAACACCCGGGTAGCAATCCTATAATTGGCAATGCAAACGCATTCCTTCAATCTTTTCACTTATAATCATATTTTCTAGCACACATTCACATGTAAACATCATGGCCAGCTGATTTTGTGCCATAAGAGTCTTGCTACAGCCCACAAAGCATAAGACATAATAATTCTACACAACCTAAAAATTGGACAGCATAACGTTACCTTCCTTCGCTACATTTCGACGTCGACAATTCCAAACCTATTCCAACTCTAACCAAACAACTCTAACCCGAGGGGTGGAAGAATCACCTAGCCAGGGTTGATCCTATCACGATGGGTAGCCCAAGGGGTTAAAGGAAAAGCCTAGCCAGGACTGATCGAGATATAGATTTACCACTGATCAGCTGGTCATTTATATTTACATGATGTGCACAGATTATACAGTAAAGTAATAAAAAGCATATAAAGTACATGATCCCACAGTATAACTAAAGGGTGGTCTCTTATCGTACAATAGTGTAAAGTTTCATTTGAGTTGTTACTTCATATACAGTATTTCCTACCTTACTTATTTAGTTCATTATTTCGTACTGACGTCCCTTATGAGGGACCTGTATTTCATACAGCAGGTACAGGTGCTAGTAGATCTCCGCAGTTGGAGTACAGGATATCCAGCTTCTGTTACCAAGCTCCAGGTTACTTCGGAGCTTTGTATGTGTCTAGAGCTTATATTTTTGTATTGTACAGTTAGTCGAGGTGGGGCCTGTTCCGACCCTTATTAGATACTTTTCCTTATCTAGAGAATTTGTAGACTATGTCAATTAAAGTATGGTCATGTCTCTTACTTTAGACACCGTGGCCCCAAAGCCCTAACCATATGCATTTCCATTTGGCTTGTTATTACTATTTACTTTCTTAAAGGCATGTTAAATGTAGAAATCCCTTATAATATGTGCGGAGAGTGCATAGATACAGGTTAGTTCTTCCCGCCCTTATTGGGAACGGGTTCCAGTCTGCCCTAACAGGGCTTTGGGCATGAAAAATCCTATGGTGTCACATAGTTTAGAGACTAAAGACTTTATGTGGGGATGCCTTGAGTTGAGCCCCCATCTTAAGCCTCAATGGTGCTAAGTCAAATCCCAGAGAATACTTGAAATAATCATACTTTAATCACAACATGAATAACTTATAAGAACATTACTTGAGTAACTCATAAACATCCTTGACCTCTAGTGGTGAGCCTAACTTGAACGTGAGAGTAGATCATAACCATACATGAACCATTACTTTAACATGAATGGCTCAAAAAAGAGGTAAAAATCTTGAAATAGGGGTTAACTTGATACTTGTAAAATCATAGATACTTTTCATGAATTCAACACATGTTTGGAAGCCCTTAATCATCATGAAGTCACTTGACTTGTAAATCATGTAATAGATCATCAATAACTTGAGAATTCTTGTCATGTCATTTTATCAAACACATGATGGGTTCATGATACTTGTTCAAAGTCATGCAATTCAAGAGTAAAACAAGATGCATAAACTCAATGCAAATCAACCCATCAAAATGGTAGTAAAACCCTCATGTAAGGTACCTTGAAATCCATCACAAAAGCTCATAATAGTTCATAGTTTCATAGCTCAAAACATGCATAGTCTCATTAGACAAAATCAATTCATGGAATAAGCTTGAAATAGACATTCATGCATAATCAATCAATACATGATAAAACTCCAACATTATTTATGTTCATGTTTTATAATAAGAGATACTCATAGGTAATACAACTTCAGAACATGCAATTTTCATAAAAAGAGAAAGGTTGGGCTCCATGGATGAAAGCACCCATGGATGAAGACCCACATACCTTAAACCTTGAATTCCTTGAAATGAATTTAAAGTCAACTAAGATCTTGAAATGAGTCCTTGAGTTTCAGAATTGAGCTTGAAATTCTTAGATTTGAATAAGAGAATGGATAGAGTCTTAGAGAGGTTTTAGAGAGGGTTTATGAGTTATAGAATTGAAAAATGGCTAAGTATGGGAGATTTCACTTTTATGTGGGCATGGGGCTATAATCCCCAATGCCCTTGGGCGAAACAGGAAAACCAAGGAAAATATGGCACTGGTCTGCACCCCTGGTGTGACGCAGACCAGAGGCAGAGCACAAACTTCACTAGTCCGTGCACTAGGCATGTCGCGGCGTGGGCGCAGAGAGACACTGGATAAGGAAACTAGCAAAAAATAATTTTCACTGCGGGTCTTCTAAAATCTAAGTTATACCCATTTCCCACTCAATTTTGCCCCCGATCGAGAATATGAAGTCGTATTTTGAGATATATGGAGTTATGATTATAGGGCATTTTGAAGCACATGAGGGATGTTTCAATATCTCACCCCCGTCCCCCCCTCCCGGGAACATTCATCCCTGGATGTCAAAGAAACATGCGTAAGAGAAGTAACTATGAAGATTTCAGCTCGACATGAATGCAACAAATGCATTTATCCATCATTTTCAAAAATCTCAACATGAATGTCAAAAATCACCATAAACTTTGTTACTATAAATATGAATCTATACAAAATGACATGAGGGATGAATCTTAAGATTTGAAATCATAAATGAAACTTGACTTATTACCTTCGGCTTGAGTAGAATTGAATAGATATGGGTATCATTTTTTCATGTCCCCCTCGGCTTTCTAAGTGGCACTCTCAACTTGTTGATTCTTCCAAAGGACCTTGATGGATGCCACATCTTTGTTTCTCAACCTCTTCACTTTTCTATCAAAACTCTCCATCGAGACCTCCTCATAGTTCAAATTATCTTCGACAACACCCACAACCTCTAAAGGCACTATAGCACTTGGGTCACCCACACTCGTCCTCAACATGGACACATGGAAGGCCGGATGAACCATATTCATTTCCATAGGCAACTCCAACTCATATGCAACCTTACTAACTCTCCTCAAAACTCTATAAGGACCCACAAACCTTGGGCTCAACTTCCCTTTCTTACCAAATTGGACCACACCCTTTATGGGTGAGATTTTCAAGTAAACTTAGTCACCAACATCAAACTCAAGATCTCTTCTCCTCACATTAAAGTAGGACTTTTGTCTACTTTGGGTTGTTTTCAGTCTCTCCCTTATTAACCTTACCTTCTCCAAGGCCTCCATAACAAAATCTGGATCTTCCAATGTGATCTCCCCCCTCCCCCATCAAACCACCCAACCAGGGATCTACAACACCTACCATATAGAGCTCCAAAGGGAGCCATGCAAATGCTTGAGTGGTAGCTACTTTTGTAAAAAAAAAAAAAGTCAATAAGTCAAAGATGTTCATCCCAACTACCCTTAAATTTCAATAAGAATTTGGATAGTTCTTTTGGCCTGGCCATCCTTTTGAGGATGAAAAGCCATGCTAAGCTTGACCTTGGGGCAAATACCTCTTTCGAAGGACCTCCAAAAATGAGAAGTGAACAAAGCACCATGATCCGAAATGATAGACAAGGATACCCCATGCAATTTAACCAACTCATGAATATACAACTTGGCATTATCTTTGGCACCATAAGTGGTTTTACCAGTAAAATGTGAGCCGACTTCGTCATTCTATCCACAAAAACCCACATAGAATCAAAGTGTCTCCTAGTCTTAGGTAACCCAATCACAAAATCCATGTTAATTGTTTCCCACTTCCAAGCAAGAATCTCTATGTCTTGGGCTAGGCCACGTGGCTTTTGATGTTCATCTTTCACTTGTTGATAATTGTGACGTCTGTATACCAACTTGGCAATATCCCTCTTCATACCACCCCACCAATACACCTCCCTCAAGTGTTTATACATCTTTGTGAACCAGGTTGAATATAATAGGATGAATTATGAGCCTCCTTCAAACTCAACTCCCTTAAGTTGTCAATATTAGGCACACACAACCTACCTTGGTACCTAAGGGCACCATCTCCCCCATGGTAGAAAACCTCCACTTTACCATCCTTCACCAAGGCCTTCAACTCTAGCAAAGTAGGGTCAAGATCTTGTTTGGACTTGAATTCCTCAATCAAAGAAGATTTAGAACTATCAACAACAACTACACCACCATTTTAAACTTCATCTAACCTAACCCTCAACCTTGCCAACCAGTGAACCTCTTTAGCAACCTCCATGGTACCAACATCAATATGAGCTAGACTACCCATGGACACTCTACTTAGAGAAACAGCCAGAACATTAGCTTTGTCGGGGTCATAATATACACTCGTTTCATAATCTTTAAGGAGCTCTAACCACCTTCTTTGTCTCAAGTTAAGATATTTTTGTTTTAACAGGTATTAGAGACTCTTGTGGTTAGTAAACACATCAAAATGAACCCCATACAAATAGTGACACCAAATTTTCAAAGCAAACACCACGGCTGCCAAATCAAGATCATGGGTAGGATAATTTCGCTCATGCACCTTGTGTTGCCTAGGTGCATATGCTATCGCCTTGCCATTTTGCATCAGAACACACCCCAAACCAATTCTTGAAGCATCGCAATAAACCACGAACCTTCCAACCCTTCCGGTAGAGCCAAGATAATAGCGGAGACAAGCTTATCTTTCAAAGTTTGAAAACTCTTTTTCCATCGGTCCAAACAAATTTTTTCCTTTTTTGGGTCAACCTGGTCGTAAGGGAAGCAATAAAAGAAAAGCCACTCTCAAACCTCTGGTAGTAACCCTCCAAACCCAAGAAACTCCTAATGTTCGACCGAGTCAAGGGTCTAGGACAATTCCTTATCACCTCTATCTTCTTTGGATCCACCTTAATGCTATCACCCGACACCACATGCCCTAGAAAAGTAACCTCTTTCAACCAAAATTTGCACTTTTCATATTTAGCAAATAACCTCTCATCCCTCAAGATTTGTAACACCCCCCTCAAGTAATTCATATGCTCTTCCTCACTCCAAGAATAAATCAATGTATCATCAGTAAAGGCCACCACAAAAATATCAATGTAGGGTTTAAAGACCCTATTCATGAGATCCATAAATATAGCTAATGCATTTGTCAAGCCAAAAGACATTACCACAAATTTAAAGTGTCCATACCTAGTCTTAAAATCCGCCTTGGGAATATAACACTCCCTCACCTTCACTTGCTGGTATCCGGACCAAATATCAATCTAAGAAAAGTGATTAACTCCTTATAGTTGATCACAAAGCTCATCAATCCTTGGTAAAGGGTACTTCTTACTTATGGTAATGCTATTGAGTTGCCGATAATCAATGTACATTCTAAGGGAACCAACCTTTTCTCCACAAACAACACCGGTGCACCCTAGGTAACTTGTTAGGCCTTATGAAACCCTTATCCAAAAAATCCCTCAATTGATCCTTCAACTCCTTCAATTTCATCAGGGCCATAAGGTAAGGGGGAATGGAAATGGGTTGTGTATTGGAAAGGAGGTCCATGCCAAAGTCTATTTCCCTTTCGAGAGGAATACCGGGAAACTCATCGAGAAAGATATCAAGAAACTCATTGACCACCAGAACTGAATCAATAGGAAGTCACCCCTTAGAAATCAACTTTTAGGCTTTTAGACAAGAAATGCGTCTACCCTTGACCATCACATTACGACTTTACCACTTACGGATGGGCTCATTAGGGAATTGGAATTTAACCTTACGGGTTCCACAATCAATAGAAGCATGATATGCATGTAACCAATCCATCCCAAGAATGATATCAAAATCCACCAAATCTAATTCAACAAAATTAGAAGGAAAGATCTTATGCAATATGAAAACGGAACAATTTCTATAGACTCTTTTGGCGTCAACGGACTCACCTACAGGGATAGACACTTCGTAAGGTTCATACAATAATTCGATACTCACATGAAGCTTTTAGGCAACAAAAGGAATAACGAAAGAAAGAGTAGCACCCAGATCTATCAAAGCATACACATCATAATCAAAAACCTTTAACATACTGGTGACAACATTGGGTACCTCATCCACTCCTTGCCTCCATTAGAAAGCATAGAACCTATTTTTCCTTGGAGCACCCCCTTATTGGCCTCCCTTTGCCCTTTGACCCGCATTAGCACCTTGGTCTTGAGGGCGACCATCTCTACCTTTGTGTTGAGCATGAGGACAATCAATAAACTTGTGACCCATTTCACCACAACCAAAACAAGGATTACAATTTTTCAAACATGGACCACCATTGGTTTCTCCCATACTTTTAGCACTTAGGGTGGGTCATCCCACCATTTCAACCTTGGAATAATAGGTTATCATTAGCTAATCTCTTGTTAGGAGTATTGGAAGACCCTTTTCCTTGGAACTTGTGGCCTTGATGAAACTGGCCACCCTTAGAACCTTGGAAACCACCTTCAAATCGAGCCATCTTGGACTCCCCCTACTTCTTCTCTTTCTAAGTTGGTCCCTCTCTAGTTGCTCGACTTAAGTCATCAGCCGAGATAAATCCATATCACTCAATAGCATGGAGGTACGACACTCTTCATCAACCAATTCAGACACTCCTGACACAAATTTGTTCATTCTAGCCCTAGGGTCGACTACCAAATATGGAGCATACTTAGAAAGCTTGTTGAACTTGAGGGCATACTCCCTCACACTCATGGACCCTTGTTTAAGGTTCATAAACTCCATCGTCTTAGCTTCTCTTAACTCTATAGGAAAGAACTGATTGAGGAATGCAGCTTTCAACTCCTCCCAAGGAATAGCATCATCATCTCTTCTCTCCAATTTCCATTGAGTAAACCAAATTTGGGTCACACCTTTAAGTTAGTAGGCCGCTAACTCCGCTTTCTCCTATGAATTGACCCCCATGATAGATAACACCTTATACACGTCTTCGATGAACTCTTCAGGATCCTCTTCCGCCTTGGACCTATGGAACTTCGGTGGATTCATCCTTGTAAAATCCCTCACCCTTGAGGCTAGAGTAGGAGTATGAGGGGCTTGTGCCCCTTGGTTTATTTGGTTGGCCATAGCATGGGCCAACAATGTTATGGCATTCTGGAACTCTTGTTAGGCTACCCCTCCATCTTGAGGAACTTATGAAGAGGGGAGGGGTCCATTGCTCCTCGGAAGTACGGGCTCTCCTTACCCTTCCCCTTGGTATCGGCATGATCTAGAAGAAACAAGAGCATTCATTAGGGAAAAGCCTTATATTTATGTATAAATCACTATATAGACCATGAAGGAGTTGACATTTCCTAAAATGCCTCATAGCATCCCATTCATAGTTGTGGCGCGCTTCACAATCATGAATAAGACTCTAATCGATGCAGTGTGTTGGATATCCGAGGACCATTAAGAACCTAGTGCTCTGACACCAAGCTTGTCATAACCCAAACCTAGGGTCTAGAAGTGCCATAGCTGGGAAGCCGAGGGGACCCCAAACAAGACTCTTTGCCTATCGTTTACACATCTTTGTTTGCAGAAGTAAAATAATCATCAACAAGATATAATTAAAAAGGGAAGTGGGACTAAGGGAAGTCTTTTATATTTATAAAGCATAAAATAGTCAAGCTTATAACATAACATAACAAAACATAGTACCCAACAACACTTCTAACTTAGAGTGGGATTGGGGCCAAGACATTTCCCGGGCTCACCCTCATGATAACAAGTGTTCAACATAAAGAAGTGTCAATATAGCAAGAGTATGTAGATAGTGTCCTCGGACTTGGGGACTCACCAATGCTTTTCTCTGAAGTATCGAACTAGCCACATGGAGGATGATCAAAAGGAGCTCTGATCCCTATATGGTAATATCATCTAGGCATAGAGTATGTGTTAGTATGCTTGAATATACTATATATGCGGGTGCAATGCAACAAAGACATAAGCCAATATTTTCAAAATGCATAATCATAAGCAATGGATATATCATCACAACATAGCATGCATGATCAATGCTTGTAATAAAACATGCTTGTAAATCATTCAGCTTGCATAATATACCATACATATGTGGGAAGTGACCTCAACCAACATAGCCCAATTAGCTACAACTTGGACTCTAAGGCCTGACACCCCTCGGTTTAGGTGATGGGGCATGACACCCCTCGACGAATTGTGATTTACTTTCAAGGCAAACAAAACATGATGATATGAACTAGATGGATCCATTAGTAAGGCAAGTGTAATAATCATAATCCTATGATACCACATAGTTTAGAGACTAAATACTTTATGTGAGGACTATTTAAGTTGAGCTACTATCTTAAGCATCAATCGGTGCTAAGTCAAATCCCACAAATTACTTGAAATAATTATACTTTAATAATAACATGAATAACTTATAAGAACATGACTTGAGTAGCTGATAAAAATGTTTGAACTCTTGTGGAGAGCCTAACTTGAACATGAGAGTAGATCATAATCATACATGAGCCCTTGCTTTAACATGAATGGCTCACAAGAGGTAAAAATCTTGAAATAGGGCTTAACTTGATACTTGTAAAATCATAGATATTTTTCATGAATACAAAACATGTTTGGAAGCCCTTAATAATCATGAAGTCTATTAACTTATAAATCATGTAATTGATCATCAATAACTTGAGAATTCTTGTCATGTAATTTTATCAAACACATGGTGGGATCATGATACTTGTTCAAAATCATGCAATTCAAGAGTAAAATAAGATGAGTAAACTCAATGCAAGTCAACCCACCAACATGGTAGTAAAACCCTTATGTAGGGTACCTTGAAATCCATTACAAAAGCTCGTAATAGTTCATATATTCATAGCTCAAAACATGCATAGTCTCATTAGATAAAATCAATTTATGTAATAAGCTTGAAATAGATATGCATGCATAATCATTCAATACTTGATAAAACGCCAACGTGATTTATGTTCATATTTCATAATAAGATATACCCATAGGTAATACAACTTGAGAACATGCAATTTTCTTAAAAAGAGAAGGTTGGGCTCCATGGGTGAAAGGACCCCTAGATGAAGACCCACATACCTTAAACCTTGAATTCCTTGAAATAAACTTGAAGTAGACTTAAAGCTTCAAATGAGTCCTTGAGTTCCAAAATTGAGCTTGAAATCCTTAGATTTGAATGAGAGAATTGATAGGGTACTAGAGAGGTTTTAGAGAGGGTTTAGTGAGCTATAGAGTTGAAAAATGGCTAAGTATGGAAGATTTCACGTTTAAGTGGGCATAGGACTATGACCCCAATGCCTTTGGGCAAAATAAGAAAACCAAAGAAAATATTGCACTAGTCCACGCCCCTGGGGTGATGTGGACTAGACGTAGAAAACAAACTTCACTAGTCCGAGACTGGATAAGAAAAATTAGAGAAAATTATGTTTTACTACCGGTCTTTTGAAATCGGGGTTATACCTATTTTTCACTTAATTTTTCCCCATAATCAAGAATATGAAGTCGAATTTTCAAAATCATGCACGAATTTTGAGATATATGAAAATTTCGATTATGGGGAATTTCGAAGGACATGAGGGGTGCTTCAATCATCATCAACTGGCATTGGAGGATCAATGCTCTGCTTGCCACCATGAGTAGTCACTGCTATACACAACCCCTCATTCTTTGGATTTTGAACTGTATTTTTAGGCAATGTACCTATCCATCACTGGTTGATTTGAGTTGATATTTGCCCAAACTATTGCTCCAGCAGCTTGATAGCAACAGAATGAGACTCGGTCTTTTGATTAATGCTAGAGATGTCAGAGTTCCTCCCCCTCAAGGTCTCATCCTATGTGTCAGCCTTTTTCAATAGACCATCAAACACCTTCTCAATTCTAGGCTATCAGCACCCGAATCTCTATTATGTGGTGGCACATACAGACCATTCATGTAACCATCTTTGCTGACCCCTATTTTTATAATAGTAATCTCCTCGATTGTTGTCTCTGAAGGTGTCATCCCTATTATAGTTTCGACCTTGGTTTCCTTGACCTTGGTGCCAATAGTTATGATTGGACCCTTGCACATTGGCCCAAAAATCCTCCATCTAATCAGTGATGAAGCAAGTGTTCTCCTCATAGTAAGGCTCCTCGTACATGGGTGCTTGTGAAGGTTGATGAGCAATTATATTCACACGTGCTTGGTTATGCTTCATCAACAACTCCACTTTGGTACTAATCCAAGCAAGCTTTTACATAATCTCCTCATTTGTTTTTACTTGCGCCGAACTAGTACTGACTGCACATGAACTCTTTGTTGTCAACCTATCCCTCATTCCCCGTGCATAATTTTTCTAAACAACCTTTTCCAGCATCTTCACAGTCCTTGAAAATGGCTTATCTAGAAATGAGCCACCCATGATGCTATCAGCACATGCTTGGCTATTCTTATCCAAGGCTTGGTAGAAGATCTCTACTAAGACATCATCCACGATCTTGTAGTCAGGGACACACCTCAGATACTTTGTGAACCTCTCCCATGTGGTACTAATGGAATCATCAGGGAATCGCTCAATGTTGTTGATTTGATCTTTCAATTTCCGCTTTTTCGATCTTGGGAAGAGCCTCTCCAAAAAGGCAATCTACAATTCAACCCAGCTGGTGATCGAACCATATGGGTGCTCAGATAGCCATAGCATTACATTACCTATTAGAGACAATGGGAAGACACAGAGTCCAACAGCATCCATAGACAGATTATGGTTTCCTATCACACTCTTACAGACAAAGACAACTTGTGTAGATGGCTATGCGGATCCTCTGATAGTATCCTCAGGTGGAGGAGGGTTACTATCATTCTTATTTTGGTTCAATGTTGCATTCACGATGTTGTTTGCAGTGTTGTTTGTGTTGTCCTGGGCCATTCTTCTCGGCGTTCTTTGGATCTCTAGGTTAAATGGAGTCAAGGGAGTGTGTCGACATTGAGTGTTATGCATACACTACACCTACACACTAAAGCGAAAATAAAAACAACAAAAACATAAAACGAGGGAAATACAGATTAATTCTCAAACTACTCAAATTACATAAGTATAGTATTTTGGGGTGGCAATTTCAATCCATTTAAGGTAAAAAGAACTCATTTTACCCATATTTATTTTAATAGATCACTTATATTTTTTAAATGGATAGATATGGATTGATCTATTTTAAGAGATCATACATATATGGTCAAAATGGGTAAGATATGGGTACCCATATAGACCCATAGATCCCAGTCATAATAAAAAATTCTTAATTGTAATTCTTCACCACTATCTTCCTGAACGTGATGTCCAGACTGCAGAATTCAGAAAATAAATACACTTTTTCTCTATA
>JAABOM020037178.1:0-54802 GCA_011800125.2 Solanum clarkiae
GGCAGAATTTGGTGAACTAACTTTGAATTCTTTGTGGTTTAAGATTAGCTCAAGTGCCCTATCGGCACGAGTCACGGCCCCGGGGTGGGGTCGTGACACTAACTATCACAATGTAGAATTCAATAATAAAGAGAAACTAGGGTATTGTGTTCCCCATGATTCCCCAATGCAGTATCACCGGATGACCTAATTCTTTTCTAGTGTATAGCATGCAAGACGGTAATTTATGTTTACGAAGCCCTTTGGTCAATGGTGAGAGGTGAATTTCACTACTTGACTTGGCCCATCTCCATAATTTATCTTACTGGCCATTACCTATTAGTCCCAACACAACCTCTCCTTGGCCAGTTTGGCTGAATAGACGAGAACACCTCAATCGAATCTTGTTAACAAATCTCTTTTCATATTCATTACTACCTTGGTCCAGTCAGTAACACTAGGCGGGCTCTAATGTTGGCCACTGCTAGAAAACATGCAAAGTGAAGAGAATTAATTAACACATGCATATACACCTTCCATGAATTATGAATTATCCTATTTTAACTTGTTAGTTCTTCATGGCTCCTATAACCATAGTTGTGGATTTAGCTACTCATGTTATGTATAGATTTAGGAATTATGAATTTACAAAATGTAACTGAATACATACACAATAGAATTAAGAACAAGAAATCCAACTTCAATGAAAATCATAAGCTTAAATTTGAATTAAACCACAAGTGTTCTCAAACACTCTCCAATATGATCTTACAATTTTCTCTCTCAAAATATTTTCTCCGAGTGATAGGCAAAAATTTTTGAAAAAATAACCTAAAAATCCTATTAATAGTAATTAAAATTAAAGTCCTAAACAAAATAGGAGGACTAGTTGGAACACTATACAAAAGGTACGTTACGACCCATATAACATCTACAATTGTAATTGGAGTCTCGTAAAGTGGTTTACAACCCATAAAGGGGATTTCATCTGATGACATTCCTATAAGTCCAATTCTCTGATCTCAGAGTATGAATCCTCTTCTATGACTAGTAAACTCCTCTACAACTCATCTGCATATTCGTAGAATGAACTTCAAAAATTAGCCCCTTATCATGACCCAAGCCTAGGGCGTAGACATGACCAGCAAATGGGGAATTCGAAGGAACCCAAATGCCTGGTAGCATATCATTACACATCTTTGGTCGCAAAAACAATTAAATGACATTTGAACAATGGAAATAAGGGCAAAAATGGGCTAAGGGAGAACTTGTCGTAACATAGAGTCAAGAGATAATAGAATTAACTCATAGCATAAATACACAGCTTTGTCCAACAACACCTTTACTACATAGATAATCGCAGGGGCCAAGACATATAACAGGGCTCACCCTCATAGTCATAAGCAAACGATAAAGTAAAGAGAATCTTAATACATAGTGTGAGAGAATAGTCCTTGTCCCCGGAATGGAGGACTCACCAAAGGCTAACTTGAACAATCCATATAGCTATAAGAAGAACCAATAGGATCTTCAGTCCCTTCATGGTGATATAGGCAATAGGCAAGAATATGTGTTAGCATATTAGAATGTACGAAGTATGTGGGATGTAATGCAACAATAGATAGACATCATAATCCAGAGTGCATAACGATGGGCAATAGACATAATATAGAAATATGAAATATATGATCAATGCATAAGTAAAACATGCTTAAGTAAATCATGCTCATATGAAATATCATATGTGAAGATGAAACCAAACTAGATTGCCAAGGTATAAACCCCATGGGGTTGGTGATGGCAGTAACCATCACCCTAGTGTGTGAGTACAAATGTCTAATCAAGGTTAGTGATGATCGCACCCATCACCCTAGTGATTGAGATAGCAATCCCTCAATTATGTTGGTGATGATTGCACCCATCGCCCTAGTGGTTGAGTCTTTGACCCCTCAACTAGGCCCCCGATTTGGGAATGGTCTACCACAATACTTTAGATAGTAATCATTATGTACATAAGCTCATTTCATCATTATTTAGTCAATCATATCATATCTCATACTTTAGACCTTCATTTCCTCAAGGAACTATAGCCGGACATTTTATCAAACACATTGGGGGTGTGTAGTGGGGGTAAAAAATCTTGAAATTTAGAGATGAAATCATGCAGGAAAATCTGTTGTAAAACCATCAATCAACACCTTGCAACACCCCCAAGACATTCATAGAAAAAACCTCATCAAATCCAACATTAGATCCAAGATTTAGATCTCAAAACATGCTAAAACAACTATATTATATGAACTAAAATCACTGTGCAGTAAATTTCTCAATATACAAGATCGACATGTAAAATCAACTTTAAATCATGAAATATTAGTAAGAAGAAGGTTTAGGAACCATCGGTGGGACCCAATGGTTCAACACCATATACATTGACTTTGGAGAACCCTTGAAGAAGATTTGAGATAGAGACTTGAAGCTTGAATGAGATCCTTGGTAAAATCCTTAAGATTGGTCTTGAGTTTGGGACTTCAATTTGGGGTGGAATATGAGTCTAAGTGTTTGAGAGGATATTGGGGAATATTGGGGATGATATGAGGGTGAAATAAGACTTAGGTCAAAAGATCTAGGGGAACCCTTGGGCCCATGACTTGAAAGTCTTTCAAAATAACACTAGTCCGTGTGTCCTACTCACTGGAAATCTGCATTTCCTGCACAAATGAGTTTTACGAAAATGGGTATAAATCCTTCAACCAAACTCAGAATGAGGTGAAACCAAGTGCGTTGGAAATCTAATTCAAAGTACCTTAAGTTGGAATGTTGAGAGATACGTAGTTCTTTGTTTGTTAAGAGATATGCCCCTTCAAACTTGATCCTCCTAAATAGCATTCTTTGTGATTTTCAAATTTTGATATGGTTGCTCTAAAATTTGGGTTAGACCTATTTCCCACTCAATTGGACCCCCTAAACGAGAATATGGAACTGGATTTTTGGAATAACGAACAAAATCTTGGAAATATGGAAATTACGATTCCAGGAACTTCCAAGGCACATTTTTGGGCACTTTTTGGGGTCGTTTCAATATCTACCCCTAGGGAACATTCATCCCCGAATGTAGAAGATACGTTTAAGACAAGAGTAATCATGAGCAAATCAGCCCCAATATGTGTGCAACCTTACATTTTAAACACTGTTTTCAAAATCTCAACATAAGTGTAAAATCATCACAAACTTGCTAGCTTAAACATGAATGCATATGAATGACATAGGGGCTGAAATGCAAGACTTGAAATCATAGAAAGGACTTGACATGTCATCGTAAGCCTGAATACAATGAGAAATACAGATACTGCTCTTCCATGCCTGCTCCGGCTTCCCCAGGGACATATACGAATAGACGACTCTACCCCAAGGGCCTTGAAGAATACTACATGATTATCGATCAACTTCTCCACTCATCCATCCAACACACCCACTGGGACCTTCTCTTAAGTCAACTTCCTCCTTAACACCCACAACCTCAAAGTGTTCTATAACACTAAAGTCACCAATACATCACATTCACCTAGAAGCATGAAGAACCGGACGAACCATATCTACATCCGTAGGCAATTCCCAAACTTATGCAACATTATCAACTTCCCTCTACACTCTATAAGGACTCACAATCCTCAACTCAATTGTCAATCTTAAATACACCTAACCCACTTGGTACCATAGCCACCATACCCCCCTTGGGAGTCAACCTACACTCTATCATTCACTCACCCAAAACTTTCAACTCTAATAGGGCGAAATCGAGGCCTTGCTTAATCTAAATCTCTCCAACCAATGAAGATTTGGAGCAATCAAGAACTTTATATTACCATGCTCAACTTATTCCAACCTAATCTCTCAATCAAGCCAAACAATGGACCGCTCAAGTCACCTCTTTACCACCATCATCAACACCTGCTAGGATACTTAGGGGATCAATCACAACACTAGCCTAACTAAGAAAGCTAATGCACGCTCATACCATATTCCTTAAGGGGCTCTAACTATCTTCTTGCTACCCACAATGCCCACCTATCATTTTTAGCAAACAACTTCTCATCCTATAAGGCTAGCAACACTACCCCCAAATAATTCACAAGCTCTAAACAATTCGATACCTCATCACTAGAGACCACCACAAACATATCGAGATAGGGTTTTAAGGCCCTATTCATGAAGCCCATAGACAAAGCCAATGCATATATCAACCAAACATCGCCACCAACACTCATAATGCTCACTCCTAAACCGAAAAGATAACTAGGGATATCACCTAGCTTCATCCTCTCTAGGAGACAAAACTCGACCCAAAGATCAATCTTAGAGAAACGACTAACCCATTGTAATTGATCAAATAGATCATCTATCCTTATCCATCATATTATAACCTTACGGGTTCTACACTCATTAGAAGCACGCTATGCAAGTAGCCCAAACTACCCCAAGATGCTCATCACAACAAGCTAAGTCGTTATCCCACAAGAATACTTATAATATGCATGTACATACTCTCAAAGAGGCAATAGTCATTTTCCAAAATATTTCAATGCACAATTGGGCTTAAAAGCCAAACACCATTTATAATAATTCATACTTAGGTTCAAATGCCAAAATCATAATTTCATAGTCATAATACTATGCATAGGAATTACCCATTCATATACACAATGGTGCAAGCACCCAAAATACTTAAAGAGACAAAATTAAAGACATATATGTTATCATAATATTGTCATAACCAACCTTTTAACAAAATCATACCATAAAATGAAATTGACTTACCTATTACATATTTTTTTTTCAAAATAATCTGTGTACATGAATGCATATGCTATGAACAATCAAAAAATTGTCATGGGTAATTAAGACTCCATTTAAAATCAATATTTATATTATGAAGATGAAGTAAAAACATAATTAATTTCATATTTAATCCATAGTGTAATCTCTCATGCATAAATCATTCAAAAATGGAATATGCATACTTATTGCTTCATAAGCCCATAGTAAATCCCCATATAACGGTTTAAGTCACATTAAAATCATTAAATAAACACTATCCATGCATCAATAGAAGTTTAGGAATCATAATATTCAAATCCCAAATTACAATAAGTAAAAATCCATGTAAGTTTTCATGAAAATATATTTTGAAAAGGGCTTAACTTTATACTTGCATAATCATAGATAATTTCATGAATTCACAACATACTTGATAGCTTATATTCATCATAAAGTCATTGGTCTTGTAAAATATATACATATCTTGAGAATTCTTAACTTGACATTTCATCAAACACTTGGTGGGCACATATGAGGAAATGTTCAATTCATGCAAAATGCATGAGTATAGATCATGAAATAGTGAAATCAATGCATCTTAAAATCATGTAAATCAATCCACCAACATCATGGTAAAACCCCATCATGGGTAACTTGTAAATCATAACAAAACATCCTAATAGTTCATAGATTTCATAGCTTGAATGATGTATAGTCTCAATAGACAAAGATCACTTCATAGTATAAGCTCAAAATAGATATTTATGCATAATCAACAATATTTGACAAAACCCCAACTTATTTCATGCTCATATTTCATAATAATAGATATCAATAAGAAATACATCTTGAAATCATGCAATTTTCACAAAAAGAAAGATTGAGTTTCATAGGTGAAAGAAACCGATGAATGAAACCCATATACACATGAATCCTACTACCACCAAGGGATAACACAAGAAATAGCAACTCCCCGACCTATTAAATCACTCTACTCAAAACATCAGTCACAACATGGCCTTACCCAATTCATAGGACCTATAATAGAAGAGAATCTACTCATAATCCCCGACAATAGCCCACTAACCCAAGAGGCTTCTAATATCCGATGAAGTCAATGGTCTAGGCTACTCTCTAATCACCTTCGTCTTACTAAAGTCAACCTTGATACCATCACCCAGCACTACATCACCACGGAAGGATACCTCTTACCATCAAAATTCCCATCTCACCCACTTAGCACCCAACCTTCTTCCTTAAACTCATAGTACTACCCTCAAATGTTTCACATTCACTACCTCATTAGGGAACGAACCACATAACCATCACCAAGACCACCATAAACCTATTAGGATAAGGACTAGAGATCTTACTAATAATACTTATAGGCATAACCGATGTACTAGTCAAACCAAAGGACACTACTCCAAAATTCAAAATATTGGAAAGGACTTTCAAAGCCTCATCCACTACCAATAATAATTCTATAGACAAAACAACTTAGGTTCATCACCTCCAATTATCACAAGATGAAAAATGCAACCCCTTAGAGACCAAATGCACCTTGAGTCAAGAATGGACCTACCTCCCCTTTCTACCACTTGACAACCTCCCACATAAATACGGGTTCATTAGGGAGTCGAATACTAACTCTACAGGTCCCACCATCTATGGAGACACAACATGCATGCAACTGTTCTATCCCAAGTACAACATCAAAATCCACCATATTAAATCCAACAAGCGACAAAGCAAGACCTAATGCAACACAAACCCGGGTCAACACCTATAAACATTCAAGCAACAATATGACCAACCAAGAGAATAGACACCAAAGGCCCACACAACCACTTGGGCATACAAGAAGCCCCACCATCAACTAAAGAATAGAGAAGAATTTGTGAAACTTGGAACCATTAAAATCAAAGCCTTCTACTTACCTTCCTTTGCCTTCCCCCTTGAAGATGCATGATCAACTAAAGGAGCAAAGAATATTTATTAGAGGAGAAAGCCCTATCTCGCTTCTAAAGTATGACATAGACCATGAAGAATTGAAACATTTCCCAAAACATATCATAGCCTCCTACTCATAGTTGTGGTACACAACACAACCATTAATAAGACTCTAATCGATGCGGTGCATTGGACATCAAGGATCTATCAACCTAGTGTTGTGATACCATCTTTGTCACGACCCAAGCCTAGGGCCTAGACGTGATCGGCGAATGGGGAACCCGAAGGAACCCCAAACAAGCCTCATAGCATATCATTACACATCCGTGGTCACAGAAATAATTAGATGAAATTTGAAGAATGGAAATAAGGGCAAAAAGGGGCTAGGAGAGAACTTGTTGTAACATAGTAGATAATAGAATCTACTCATAACATAAATACATAGCTTTGTCCAATAACACTCTACTATATAGATAGTAGCAGGGGCTAAGACACACAACCGGGCTCACCCTCATAGTCATAAATATATGATAAAGTAAAGAGAATCTTAATACATAGTGTGAGATAATTGTCCTTGTCCCTGGAATTGAGGACTTACCAAAGGCTAACTTGAATAATCAATCTAGCCACAAGAAGAATTTAGGAGCTCCGGTCCCTACATAGTGATATCATGTAAGCAAGAATATGCATTAATACGTTAGAATGTACTAAGTATATGGGATGCAATGCAACAATAGATAGGCATCATAGTCCAAAATGCATAACGATAGAAAATAGGCATAATATAACAATATGACATGTATGACCAATGCATACGTAAAACATGCTTAAGTAAATCATGTTCATATAGAATATCATATGTGAAGATGAGACCAAACTTGCCAAGGTATAAACCCCTTGGGATTGGTGATGATAGCACCTACCACTCTAGTGTGTGAGTTACAAACCCCTCATCAAGGTTAGTGAAGATAGTACCCATCACCCTAGTGTGTGAGGTACAAACCCCTCATCAAAGTTAGTTATGATCGCACCCATCACCTAGTGATTGAGATATGAACCCCTCAACTAGGTTGGTGATAATCACACCCGTCACCCTCGTGGTTGAGTCTTCGACCACTCAACGAAATGGTCTACCACAACACTTTAGATAGTAATCATTATGTACATAAGCTCATTTCATCATTATATAGTCAATCATATCATATCTCATACTTTAGACCTTCATTTCCTCAAGAAACTATAACCGGACATTTTATCAAACACCTTGGGGGTGTGTAGTGGGGGTGAAAGACCATGTAATTTAGGGATGAAATCATGTAGGAATAATCTGTTGTCAAACCATCAATAAACACCTTGAAACACCCCTAAGACATTCACAGAAAACCCCCTCATCAAATCCAACATTAGACCCAAGATTTAGAGCTTAAAACATGCTAAAACAATCGTAATTTTATAAACTAAAATCACTGTGCAGTAAATTTCTCAATATATACCTACATGTAAAATGAACTTTAAATCATGAAATATTAGTAAAAAGTGGGTTTAGGCACCATGGATGGAAGGACCCAATGGTTCAACACCATATGCCTTGACTTTGGAGAACCCTTAAAGAAGATTAGAGATGCAGACTTGAAGCTTGAATGAGATCCTTGGTGAAATAATTAAGATTTGTCTTGAGTTTGGGACTTGAATTTAGGGTAGAATATGAATCTAAGTATTTGAGAGGATATTGGGAAATATTGGGGGTGATATGAAGGTGAAACAAGGCTAAGTATAGGTAAAAACACGTATGGAACCCTTGGGCTCAAGACTTGAAAATCTTGGAAAGAAATTGCAAAAAGGGCCAAAATAACATTGGTCCGCATTGCATATGCGACGCGGATACGATGTGGATGCTCACAGGAAATCTGCATTTCCTACACGAACAAGTTTTACGATAATGGGCATAAATCCTTCATCCGAAATCGGAATGAGGTTAAACTAAATGCATTGGAAAGCTAATTCAAAGGGCTTTAAGTTGGTAGTAGTGGGGCACCTATTTCTTTATGTGCTAAGAGATATACCCCTTCAATGTTGACCCTCCTAAATAACATTCTTTGTGATTTTTGGATTTTGTTATGGTTGCTCAAAAATTTGGGTTAGACCTATTCCCTGATCCATTTGACCCCCTAAACAAAAATATGAAGTCGGACTTTTGAAATAATGAACAAATTTTAAGATAAATGAAAATTACTATTACGGGCACTTTTGAGGCACATTTTCGGGCACTTTTTGGGGTCGTTTCACCCGTTAATGGAAATCTTCATGAAACCTTCCTACGGCCCGTAGGATGATCTACGACCTATATAGGGTCTCGCATAACAGCAAAAACCAGTAACTTCTGCAATTTGTTGCCAAAATCATGGCCAACCTATAACTCCTGCAAATATAAACACAAAAACACATAAAATAAACTAACATCGCATTGAGAATACATAAAATTTTAAATTTTAAGCATCAAACGTGCTATATTTTTGCAGCACATCAGAGCCTATATAATTGCTTCAACACTTCATGAAAAACCCTCACACTTAACTTCCAAAGCTCATAAATTTGCATTTTAGGTCCGTTTTTGAGGATATAAAGGTCCACGTGACTCAGATTTTTTCAAGAAAAATGGTAGTGAAGTTGGATTCATTATTTGATGCGTATTTTTAGTTAAATTCACTGTTTTACCTAAATATGTTATCAAAAACTTCCAAAAATTTAAATGCTGGTATCTTAGACGTTCTTAATTAAATTAAGTGAAACTAGATTATAAATTTTTTCTATGTTCTGAGGGAAACGCTGTGGTATGCTAGATGTTCACTGAAATTATCTAATTTTCCTAAATTTTTACTAAGAATGTAAGGGTATTTTCCAAGTAAAGTTTTTAATTTTTTAAATGAAATTCTTTGTATTCTAGGGTCTGTTTGGGTCAAATTTATTCTTGCATAACTAGGATGTTCTAGGGGTTGTTTTTGGGATTTTATTTGGGATTTTCCCATTATAGACCCATTTGGATTAAATTTGACCTATTCTTCGAGTTATTACAATCGATTCGATTGCGTTAACATTGTGAATTACATTTTGATAACTAAGCATTTGTCGGGAGACTATTAGGAGGGAAAAAGCTTTGCTAGGTTGATTCAAAGTTTGAGGTATCGATTTCTAGGAAGGATAGACTTTCCCTAAACCTTAGATTGAGTGAAACTATATGCATGCTGACTTGAGATGTATATGAGATGCTAGTTGTTCCCTATATGTGTAGTCAATTTTGTTGTGGGATCGTGTCTATGTTGTTGGCTGTGAATGCTATTATTCTGATATATGCTGAAGACCCCAAAAAATGCTCGAAAATGTGCCTCAAAAGTGCCCATAATTATAAATTCTATATATCTCAAAGTTCATGCATGATATCAAAAATTTGACTTCATATTCTTGTTCAGGGGGAAAAATTGAGTCAGAAATGGTTATAACTCGAATTTTAGAGGACCCGTAGCGAAAAAGTAATTTTGCAAATATTTTAATTCCAGTAGGGGTACGTGTTTTTGTGCCAGTTTTTCTAGTTTTGGTCCAAGGCCTTTTGGTCTTGGGCCTAAGCTTTCTTATGCGCAAAACACTTATACTTAGTCACATTTCAACGCTACATCTTAGAAGACATTCCCCAAAATACTCTCCAATACTTAAACAAATATTTCACCCAAATTAAAGTGTTCCAATCTCATTCGGATACCAAGGATTTCGTTCAAGCTTCAAATTCTCAATCAAATCTTCATCAAGAAAATCTCCAAAGTGAGGTATTTGAGTGTAACCATTGGGTCCTTTCACCCATGGTATGTAATCTTCCCTTCTACTTAAATTGCATGATTTCAAGTTAGGTTATCTATGGGTATCTCTTACTATGAGAGTTGATTATAAATTATGTTGGGATTTCACAAAATGTGACTGTTTAAGCGTGTTTTGAGTTATGAATCTATGATCCATTATGTGATTTGATTAAGGGTTTTGACGTATCTTGCATGAGGGTATTACAAAGTGTTGGTGGGTGGTTTTACATTAATTTTCTCGCATGATTTCACTCTTGAATTTCATGATTTTATACTAGCATTACACACCCACCAAGTGTTTGATAAAATGTCTGATTATTGAATCTTCAGACATTGAAGGTCTAATGCATGTCATATGAGTTAAGTGACTTTATTATGATGAAAGGAATGTATGCATATGTTGATCTCAAGAAAAGTATCTATAGTGTAGTAAGTTGACAAAACCTAGTTGAGGAGGTATTATGCCTCAATAACTACGATGGGGGGCTGCTATTGCCATTACCAATTGGGGGGTGGGTGGGCATGCTCAACTACCAGTTGGGGGATATATTGCTCAATCACTGAGGGCAGTGGTGGTCATGCTCATCTACCATGTTGAGGGTTATATACCTTTACCACTATGATGGGGGGTGGTATGCCCATCTACCAATTGAGGGGTAAATTTCTCAATCACTTCCCAAGGGGTGGTTATACCTTGGATTCCAAGTACAAGTATGCTTGGTCAATAAAGGTGGTCTCTTCGTACATATGTAATATGTTCAATATAAACATGTTTTACTTCAAGCATCATTCATGCATGCCACATTGGTATTATGCTAATTCATTGCCTAATTAAGCATTTTGATTATGCCGCTTATCTCTTGTTCATTACATCCTAAATACTTAGTACATTTAAATATACAAATACATACTCTATGCCTACACGATGTAACTATGTATAATTCGGTGCTCCACTTGATCATCTTCCTCCTCCATCTGGCTAGTTGGTTCTCTTAAAGATAAGTTATTGGTGAGTCCTCAAGTTACATGGACACTAGCTCTGCTCTTTTACTCTTGCTATCTCTTCATGTTGCACTTTGATTCTAAAGGGTGAGCCCAGAAAGTTGTCTTGGCCCCCGCTCAAATCTAAGCTTAGAGATGTTGTTGGACAAATTATGTAATGATGTTTTAAGCTTTGTCTCTCTTGACTCTTATATGTTTTTTAAGCTATGAAAGACTCCCTTAGCCCATTTTACCCTTTATGTTCTCTTGGTGTTGTCTACTTGCTTTCATGACCAAGTTTCACGATCCAAGCCTAGGGCCTAGACATGATCAGCAAAATGAGGAACCCGAAGGAACCCCAAACAAGCCTTATAGCATATCATTACACATCCTTGGTCGCAAAAGCAATAACATATGACATTAAGAGATTGGCATAACAAGGAAAATGAAGGGTAAATTTTCGTATCATAACATAAAGGAATAAGAGAGTCAAGGCTGATAACATAGATATATAACATGTCCCACAATACCTCTACTACATAGGTAAGAGTGGGCACGACAACAAGCAACCGAGCTTACCCTCATAGTCAATACATAATGTAAACGATTTATAGTCTTAGTACACAGGGAGAGATCATAAGAAACATCCCCGGAATGGAGGACTCACCACAAGCTTGAGAGGCCATCGTATTAGCCATGTGGAGGAGGAAGATGATAAAGCAGTGCTCTGGTTCCTACATTGAGATATTATGTAGGTATAGAGTTTGTGTTAGTACGTCTGAATGTACTAAGTATGTAGGATGCAATGCAACAAGATATAGGCATCATAGGAAAAATGCATAATCATAAGCAGTAGGTAGCATAGTAACAATGTGACATGTATGAATGATGGTTGAAGTAAAACAATTCTTATATAGGACATAATACAAGTATAAGGGTTGACATTACAGTCCAATAAAAGACTTACCACCTCCTTGGAGAGTCGAATGAGGTACAAACCCCTTCATGAGGTTGATAGAGTACAAATCCCCTATCAAGTTTGATGGAGTACAAACTCCCTATCAAGGTTGACGGAGTACAAACCCCCCATCAAGGTTGATGGGTACCAACCCTCAAAAATGTTTATCCGGGCCCACCTTCCCATGTGCTAGGTGATCGACGTACCAACCTCTCAATAGGCTACCAGGGCCTACAACCCCCCGAGTTAGACTTGGTCATCCCTAAAACTATAGAGATAATATCATATATATACACATATAATCCTTTCATAATTATACAAATACATTCCTTTTCATCACCATTACATCATCATTCCATCATCATTTCATCACTATTTCATCATTGTTTTATCATCATATAGTCATTTAACTAATGAAACATGCATTGGACCTTCAATTCTCAAGAACCTATAACCGGACATTTTATCAAACACTTAGAGGGTGTGTAGTACTAGTGTAAAACTATGCAATTCAAGAGTGTTTTCATGCTAGAAATTCAATGTAAAACCATCAATAGATACGTGGTAACACCCTCAAGAAATATACATAACAAATCTTCATGAAATCTCTCAATAGATCTTAGATTCATAGCTCAAAACATAGTAAAACAGTCACAATTTCATAGACCTCAGCATAGTGTGCAGTGGTTTTCATAATCGATAACACCCATAAGTAAATTAACTTTAAATTATGCAATTTTTAAGAAAAAGGAAGCTTGGGCATCATGGGTGAAAGTAAACCATGAAAGAAAACCCATATACCTTAGCTTTGAGGATGAACTTGATGAAGATTGGAGATGGAGACTTGAAGCTTGAGAGGAAATCTTTAGCTCCGGATGAGTTTTTTTTAGACTTGAATTTAGCCCAAGAATATTTGGCTAAGTGTTCGAATAAGTATTGGGGAGTGTTTAGAATGATATGAGGGTAAGAAATGGCTAAGTAAAGGTATTTCCACATTTTGGAATACTTAGGCCCAAGACCCAAAAGCCTTGGACCGAGATAAAATCATAGGCAATAAAATACACAGGTCAATGTCTAGTCCATGATGCGGACCTATCACTGAGGCAAAATTAACACAGGTCTGCGATAGCTGTATGTCGCGGCACTGTTGTGGATCAATTCTAGATAAGGAAAATTACAAAATTAGAAATTGCTAATCGTTTGCTCTTAAATCGGAGTTAGACCCACTTCCTACTAAATTTGGTCCCCTGAACTAGAATATGAAGTCAAATTTTTGATATCGCGTACGGATTTTGATATAAATGGAAATTACAATTTAAGCCACTTTTGAGGCACATTTTCGAGCACTTTTTGGGGTCGTTTCAATATTTCCCCCTTGGAAACATTCGTCCCCAAATGTCAAGGAAATTTATATGAGAGACACAAACATGACCATTTCAACCCACCAAAAAGATGCAACAATGCACTTAAACATTATTTCAAAAATCTTATCATAAGTGTAAAATCATCACGAACTTCTCAATTCAAATATGAATATATGCAATGACATGAGGGCTGAAATTAAGACTTAAGATCATATACAGGAATTAGATCAATACCTTATGCTTGAGCGGAGTTGAATAGGTTAGGATATTGCTTTTACTTGTCCGCTTTGGCCTCCCAAGTAGGACTTTCGACTTTTTGATTCCTCCAAAGGACCCTAACGGAAGCGGCCTCTTTGTTTCTCAATCTCCTCACTTGCCTATCCAAGATATGAACCGGAACCTCTTCATAGGCCAAATCATCTTCAACAACACCCATAACATCAAGAGTTACAATAGCATTGGGGTTACACACACACTTTCTCAACATAGACACATGAAATACTGGATGAACCAACTCCATTTCACTAGGCAAATCCAACTCATAGGCCACCTTACCTGTCCTTCTCATCACTCTATAAGGACCTACATATCTAGGGATTAACTTGCCTTTTTTTCCAAAATGGATAACAGCCTTCATGGGTGACACTTTCAATTGACCCAATCACCAACCTTGAATTCAAGATCCATGCTACTCATGTCGTCGTACTCATGTCGTCGTAGGACTTTTGGCGACTTTGGGCCATCTTCAACTCTTATGTAATCATCATAATCTTCTCAACAGCCTCCATAACCAGATCTGGTCCCAACAAAGCCACTTCTCCAACCTCGAACCATCCAACCGGCGATCTATAACTCCTGCCATAGAGAGCCTCAAAAGGAGCCATTCCGATGCTAGAATTATAGCTATTGTTATATGCAAACTCAATCATTGGAAGATGATCATCCCAACTACCCTTGAGCTCCATCACATAAGCCCTAAGCATGTCCTCAAGTTTTTGGATAGTCCTTTTGGCTTCGCCATCCGTTTGAGGTTGAAAGGTCGTACTAAGCTTAACTCTTGTACCAAGACCCCTTTGAAAGGACCTCCAAAAGTGTGAAGTAAATTGTGGCCCATAATCCGATATGATAGAGAAAGAAACCCTATGAAAACTTACCATGTCATAAATGTAGAACCTTGCATAATATTCAGCCCTATATGTTGTCTTAACTGGTAGAAAGTGAGCCAATTTTATCATCCTATCTAGCACAACTCAAATGGAGTCAAAACCTTTTCTAGTCTTGGTCAACCTAACCACAAAATCCATATTAGTCACCTCCTACTACCAAGTAAGAGTCTCTTTATCTTGGGTTAGGCCACCTGACCTTTGATATTCGTCTTTGACTTGTTGGCAACTATGGCTAGAGGATGCAAATTTGGAAATGTCCCTCTTCATGCCTCCCCACCAATACACATCCCTCAAAAATTTGTATACACTTTGGTTGAACTGGGGTGGATAGAATGAGAAGAGTTATGTGCCTCATCAAGGATTTTCTCCCTCAAACCATCAACACAAAGCGCACACACCCTACCTTCGAACCTAAGGGTAATATCTCCCCCTTGGGAGAAATCTTCCAACTTGCCCTTTTGCACTAAAGACTTCAGCTCTAGCAAGGAGGGTTCAAGATCTAGTTTTGCTATCACCTCCTCCACCAATGAAGATTTAGAACCATTAACAACAACAATACAACCATTGTCCGCCTCTTCCAACCTAACTCCCAATCAAGACAAAAAAATGGACCTCCCTAGCCACCTCCCTATCACCCCCATCAACATGAGTTGGGCTACCCATAGACAACCTACTCAAGGCATCCGCCACCAAATTAGCGTTACTGGGATGATAATGTACACTCGTACCATAGTCCTTGAGAAGTTCTAGCCACCGTCTTTGCTTCAAATTGAGATCCTTTTGAGTGAAGACATATTGGAGGCTCTTACGATCGGTGAACACATCAACATGAACCCCATACAAGTAGTGACGCCAAATTATCAATGCAAAACAACGACGACTAACTCAAGATCATGGATGGGGTAGTTCCTTTCATGCAGTTATAGTTTCCTACAAGCATAGGTTATAACCTTACCATTTTGCATCAACACACAACCCAAACTAACCCGGGAAGCATCACAATACACAACAAATCCCTCTAACCCTTCTAGTAGAGACAATATAGGAGCGGACACAATCTTAACTTTTAATGTTTGGAAACTCCTTTCACATTCATCGGACCATAGAAATTTGGCTTTCTTTAGAGTCAGCTTTGTCATAGGGGAAGCAATAGAAGAGAACCCATTTCAAAAACCTCCTATAGTAACCCACGAAGCCCAAGAAAGTTCTAATATCCGATGGGATCTATGGTCTACGCAAATTCCTAATTACATTTATTTTCCTATGGTCCACCATAATACCATCCCCTGATACCACATGTCCTAGGAAGGAAACCTCCTTAAGGATATAGCTTCTCTTTCCTCAATCATTGCAATAGAACCCTCAAATGAGCCCTATGATCCTCCTCACCATGAGAATAGATCAAAATATCATCGATGAATACCAGAACAAACGAATCAAAGTAGGGTTTAAAGACCCTATTCATTAGATCCATGAAGATGGTCGATGCATTGGCTAACCCAAATGACATCACCTCAAATTCAAAATGCCCAAATCTAGTTTGGAAGGCTGTCTTAGGAACATCACACTCCCTCATCTTCACTTGATGGTACCTGGACTGAATATCAATCTTAGAGAAGTAGCTAGCCCCTTGCAATTGGTCAAAAAAATCATCAATCCTTGGAAGAGGATACCTATTCTTGAGATTCCAGTAGTCAATGCACATTCTAAGAGATGCATCTTTCTTCTTCAAAAATAACACCAGTGCACTTCATGGTGATTGGCTAGGTCTAATGAAACCCTTCTCCAACAAGTCACTTAATTATTCTTTTGAGTATCGAGGAGGAGTTCTATACCAAAATCTATTTCCCTTTCGGGAGGAACATCGGGAAGGTCCTTGGAAAGACATCATGGAACTCATTTACAATCGGAACCCTCTATGGGAAGGTCTTTAGACTCTACATCCCTAACCCTCACAAGGTGGTAGAGACACCCCTTAGAAATCAACTTGCGAACTTTAACACAAGAGATAAACCAACCCTTGAACCACTACATCAAGACTCTCTCACTGAAGGACGGGCTCATCTAGAAATTGGAATTTGACCATACGGGTTCTACAATCAATAGAAGCATAATATGCGTGCCACCAATCCATCCCAAGAATGATATCAAAATCAACCATGTCTAAAATTCAACAAGATCACAAGGCAACATTTTATGCAATATGTAAATGGGAGAATTTTTGTAGAGTTTTTTAGCAGCAATAGATGCACTTATAGGAGTAAACACCTCATATGACTTATGCAACAATTTGGACTCGACATGAACTTTTTGGAAACAAGGGGGTAACAAAAGAAAGAGTGTCACCTAGACGAATAAAGCATACACATCAAAATAAAAAACTTTCAACATACCAATAACGACGTCGGGCATCTCATCAACCTCTTGCCCCCATGCAAAGCATAAAACTTCTTACGCCTAGGAGCACTATCTTGTCGGCCACCTCTCCCCAATGGGACCACATCCGTACCTTGTGGATGAAATTTCTTGTCCTTGTTGCGGTTTCTAGGGAAATCTATCGCCTTGTGCCCCATTTGCCCATAACCATAACAAGCACCGGTATTTCTCAAACATAGGCCACTATGAACCTTATCTTCAGACGCACATGAAAAGGAGCCACACCCCTAACATCTTGGGCCCTCAGAAGATCAGTTGTAACCTTTTTATCAAATGCATGAGTAGACTTTTGGCCTTGATGTAACCGGCCACTCTTTTGAAACTTACCCTCAAAACGGTCCTTCTTAGCCTCATGCACCCTTCTCTTCCTCAATATCTCATCTTCTGTTTTCTCGACATAGTTCATCAAACATGATAAGTCTATGTCATTAATCAGCATGGATGACCAACACTCTTCACTAACCAAGTCGAAAACAGCCATCACAAATTTATTCATCCTAGATCTTGAGTCAGCCACCAAATGCGGAGCATACTTAGGGAGTTATGTAAACTTGAGGGAATACTCCCTCACATGTATAGGCCCTTGCCTCAAATTCATAAATTCAACCAATTTAGCTTCCCTAAGTTCAATTAAGGAAAGCCGCCTTGAACTCTTCATAAAGCACCACATAGTTGACTCCCTTCTCTTCTTTCCATTGTGTGAACCATATTTTTGATATCCCTTTGATTTAGTAGGCCGCCAACTCCACCTTATCCTCCGACCTCACACCCATGATAGATAAAATCTTATAGACCTCGCCAAGGAATTATTGGGGGTCCTCATTAACCTTTAATCCATGGAATTCCGGGGGATTCATTCTCATGAAGTCTCTCACCCGAGAGGCTGGTGTAGGAGCATGAGGGGCTTGGGCCACTTTATTGTCTTGATTAGCGAAAACTTATGCAAGAAAAGTGAGAGCATCCCTAAGCTCTCCATTGTCCAGTTGCTCCTCGGTTCTCCAGACTCATCTTCGCCTTGTGTTAGGCATGATCTAGCATAGCAAAGATCAATTATTAAGGGAAAAATGTTACTTCAACTCTATAGAAAAACTTACAAACATGAAGGAGGAAAACATTTCCTAAAATGCCTTATAACCTCCTACTCATAGTCGTGGTGCACAACACAACCATGAATAAGACTCTAATCGACGCGGTGTGTCGGACTCTGGGGATATAACAATCTAGTTCTCTGATAACAAGTTTTTCATGACCCAAGCCTATGGCCTAGATGAGACCGACGAATAGGGAACCCAAAGGAACCCCAAACAAACATCATAAAAAATTATTACATATCGTTGGTTGCGGAAGCAATAACATATGACATTAAGAGATAGGCATAATAAGGAAAATGGGAATAAGGGTAAACTTCCGTATCATAACATCAAGGAACAAGAGAGTCAAGACTCATAACATAGATACATAATATGTCCAATAATAACTCTACTACATAGATAAAAGTGAGGTCCACGACAAGCAACCGGGCTCACCCTCATAGTCAATATATAACATAAAAGAATGATAGTCTTTGTACATAGCAAGAGATCAAAAGCAACGTCCCCGGAATGGAGGACTCAGCATAAGCTTGAGAGAAAATCGTACTAGGCACATGGAGGAGGAGGATGATCAAGCGGTGCTCTGGTTACTCATTTGAGTGTACTAAGTATGTGGGATGCAATGCAACAAGAGATAGGTATCATAGGTAAAATGCGTAATCATAAGTAATAGGTAGCATACTTATAGTATGACATCTATGAATGATGCTTGAAGTAAAACCATGCTTATATACGACATAATACGAGTGTAAAGAGTGACAATTATTTGTAATGCAAGGCTTACCATCTCCTTGGAGAGGCGCGTGAGGTTGATGGAGTACAAATCCCCCATCAAGGTTGACGAAGTACAAACACCCTATCCAGTTTGACAGAGTGCAAACCCCCTATCAAGGTTTACGAAGTAGAAAACCCCTATCACGTTTGATGGATACCAACCCCAACAAGGTTACCCTGGCCTACCACCCTCTAAGCTAGGTGATTGAGGTACCAACCCCTCAATAGGTTACCCGGGCCTACAACCCCCCGAGCTAGGCTTGGTCTTCCCTAACACTATAGAGATAATATCAGATATATATATATATACACACACACACTCCTTTCATCATTATATACTTACATTCCTTTTTATCATCATTCCATCATCATATAGTCATTTAACTTATAAGACATGTATTGGACCTTCAAATCCTCAAGAACCTATAACTCGATATTTTATCACACTTAGAGGGTGTGTAGTACTAGTGTAAAACCATGCAATTCAAGAGTTTTATCATGCTAAGAAATTCAATATAAAACCATCAATATATATTTCGTAACACCCTCAAGAAATATACATCAAAACCCTTCATCAAATCTCTCAATAGATCTTAGATTCAAAGCTTAAAACCTAGTAAAATAGTCACAATTTCATAGACCCAGTATAGTGTGCATTAGTTATCATAATAGATAAGACCCATGAGTAAATAAACTTTAAATCATGTAATTTTTAAGAAAAGGGAGCTTGGGCATCATTGGTGAAAGGAACCAATGAAGGAAATCCACACACGTTAGTTTTGGAGATGAACGTGATGAAAATTGGAGATGGAGACTTAAAGCTTGACCTGAAATCCTTAGATCCAGTTGAGTTTTTTTGATACTTAAATTTAGGAGTACAATATTTGGCTAAGTATTTGAATGAGTATTGGCGAATATTTAGGATGATATAAGGGTGAGAAATGGCTAAGTATAAATATTTTTACGTTTGATAACACTTAGGACCAAGACCCAAAAGCCTTAGACCGAGATAAAATAACTTGCAACAAAATACACTGGTCTATGTCTGGTCCACGACACGGACCCATCACGGAGGCATAATTAACACATGTCCACGACAACTGCACATCGTTACATTGTTGCAGATCGCTTTTGGGTAAGAAAAATTATGAAAATGAAATTGCTAATGGTTTGCTCTTAAATTAGGGTTAGCTCCACTTCCCACTAAATTTGACCCCTGAATAAGAATATGAAGTTGGATTTTTGATATCACGCATGAATTTTTAGATATATGAAAATTATGATTTTGGGCATTTTTGCGGCATATTTTTGAACACTTTTTGTGGTCGTTTCACCAAGGATGTGTAATGATATGCTAAGAGGCTTGTTTGGGAGTCCCTTTGGATTCCCCATTCATTGTGTCATGTCTAGGACCTATGCTTGGGTCGTGACATATGCCAGTACTATTATGAACAGGGAGGCCTAATAAGGGTCGTGTATGGGTGGATATTATAGGGATGGTATGTAATTCTGACCTAACCTTTGTCTGCGGGAGTATGTTGCTTGATATTATTGGGATATGATGACTGTGAGACTACTTGTTGCCAACTTGTCATACTATGACTTGATTTCTAGTATAAATAAGATCTTGTCAATCCTATCGGTTGTGGACACTTAATGATATTTTTGTTGTTGTTGTGCTTTACCCTCACTACTTATGATGGACTAGAATATAGATAGATTGGCCTGTTAGACCAGATATTTCATTGATAATTGACACATATGCTCTATTATACTTCTATTAGTTGTTACATATGGGTTTATTACATACTAAAGATATGGTATATCTATCATTATTTGAGTGAGGTGGTGGTTATATGTGGCTCGAGAGATAGATGATGTGACTGAGGGATTCGAATCCGAATAGGCTAGGTGAGATTGACTAGTTCTATGCTTCGAGACATATATGGTGCACCCATTGTTTGAGCCTCCAATGGACACATCCAAGTGTCTGAGACAATGGGTGACGGGCCTCGTGGTCTATGTCTCTGGTGGTCACATCAATTGTCTGAGATTTGGGTGCCAATTCTAAAGGAGTCCGAGCACTTGTGATCACTTTGGGTCTGAGTCCCATTGAATACATGTTGGGGCTATGCCCCATGATTAATATTCTAAATAGAGACAACTTTCATTGTGCTAGGGGGATTCTTTCTCCCGTGCAAGATACATCCCACCATTATGTATCTATATTTTTGGATTGAGTGCCACGTTCCGACACATGTTAGAGACCCGATTAATGTGTGACTGTTAGGGGCAGAGATCCAATCTTTAACCCATGGATCCACATACCTATACATACCTCACATTTATATGGGTGTATCCTATGGGCTTATGGGGGGATCATGTGTAATTTAGGCTGAGATACTATGGCCTTAAACCCACGTACAAGTTCACTTTATTGTGTTTTGTTGAGAGTTTGTTCCATGCTGATTCTATTGAGTTTTGTGGTGATTCTGGCAATTTGATTATGCATAGATATACCTTCTGGGCTTATGGGTGTGTTGTTGGCACAGATACATAGACGTTAGGGCCTCGCACCCATGTACAATATTATGCATAAATTCAAAACAGTTGTAGTATGGGCCTACTTAGTTTTCGTCGATCTGCATAATTGCACTTTACCTTGGTTAGTTCAATTAGGGGTATGGGGTTGATTTACGAGAATGGTACTTTTAGCAATATTGGAGTTCTTTATATATATTATTTCACTTAGTTGGCCAATTTTGCCTATTGGGTGCCTTATTCTTGTACTCACCCCTATTTTCTACATCTTCCTATGATGCAGGTCCAAGTTCAAGTTGTAGGAACTGATTATGGGGGACTTTGGAGCGCACAAGATACTTTGTTTAGGCAAGCACTGACATCTTTGGCTTGAGCAAAATCTCCTTTTGGTGGACATCTTTTTCTTTTAGAGTTTGTCTTGTATAAAAGTATTATGTATTTGTAGGAATACTCCTAGGTTGTATTATATTATAGTTTTTGCTTTATATATATTTCAGTATGTACTTCTATCTATTGTACCTTTGTACAATTGACATCCAATTTCTGGGTAGTTGCTATTATTTATATTGATTTGTTGGTTATGGTCTTGACTATAAGCTAGGATAGTACCCTAGGATTGGGTAATCGACTTGCCTATAGGTGAGATCTAACATGCATAGTGATGACCGGGACTCGATCCTTATACAAACTCTTTTCCTATTTTAAATTCAACTTGAAATTGTATTTCAAATTTGAAAATTGACATAACTTCTATCCTATTTCTCAACTCACTTTTCACCTTTAAACTTGTATTTAAGTGTGTTATTTATGCACAGACAATATTTCAATGCATAAACTCTATTTCAATAGTTTTCACACATATAGTTGAACATAATTCTAGTTTCAACTCCAATAACTCCATGACCAGGACTGTTTTTTTACAAATTAAGAACAACACTTTTGACGAAAATATTTTTCTAGATTTTTTTTTTCTAAAAAGACAAGTTAATTTCTTATTTATTTTTTAGTTTTCGATAAGTAAAAAAGCTATGTGTGTATTCTAGTAGATGATGAGAAAATAAAATAAAAAATAATTTTCCTCAATAGAAAACACACCATAAATTCCTACTTAATTACCCGTATACATCCTATATTATCTAGATGAAGAAAAAACTAATAAATGAAACTTTCCCAACCGTTTCATTTTTTCATGGCTCGGCTGATGCTGCCACCTGCTTGTCATGCATATTACACCTTAACATGTGTCCTCACAGTATCTCAATATAACACTCACAGAAACACTACTTCCCAGCTATCAAATAGTCCGAGGGAAAAAAGACTATTGCAATTCCAGGTTAGTTTTCTTAGTTTTGTGTTCACTATTTCGGTTCTAATAATGTTTTTAAAGTAATCTTCGTATCCAATCATATTTTTTAGTGTTATATCTATGTGAAAGGTGAGTTCTAGGCACTAATGTTCTTTATGGCTAGATTCTAATGATTAAGGCCTGGATTTTAGGCTTATGACCTCTTCGTTGTATAAAAGCACAAGAGAAGAGCCGACTATAAATGGATATAGAATTTAAGATAAGATTGCATTTCTGTTTTGGATAGTTGATGCAAAATTAAACATAAACATATGTTTTTGATGAAGCTTGATTAAGTACATATATATTTTTTAGAGTTGAAATGACGACTACCAAGATTTGTGTATCTATACCTACTATTATAAGATATGAGATTCCTGAAGTAGGGGGTTTTGTTTTTAATTTGATTATTGGATCGGATAACCATTTACATTCTTGCTAGAAATTTTGGTAGAACCACAGTGCCATCATCTTGTATTAAATAATTTTTCAATGAATATTTTATGTATAGAAATTAAATAATAATTTCTTGTCATAAATGAACTTAACACACTTCTAATAATTTTTTGTTGTTTTCTCTTTTTGTGTAGCCATGATATCCAAGATGGTTAATAAAGTCCTCAAAGAATGGTGCTACTAAAGAATTTACCGCTCAGGTTAGACGAAGTTCCTATGACTTATCCAGTCCTTTAGGAATTCACCAGAGGGGCCACGAGCTCATGAACCCATCTAATGAGGAGAAAGGGAAGGTGAGAGAAGAGAAATCAAGGCGACAGAAACAAGCACGTGAAAAAGGAATCATCATTAAGAATCAAAACACCCAGGCAATTTCAATGAAAATTTTCAAAGAGGACCAAAATAAAATTTCACAAGAAAATGTGAAAAAGTACAAAGGAGTTAGGCAAAGAAAGTGGGGTAGTGGGTGTCAGATGTTCAAGATCCCAAGAACAAAAAATCGAGTTTGGTTATGAGCATTTGACACTTGTGAAGAAGCTGTTTTGGCTTGTGACAAAGCCGTCGTCGAATTGAGGGGTACTGATGTAGTGATAAACATCCTCAAGCCACCATCAAAAGACCCGCCACCAATGGAAATCAACTTCAAAAATCAATCATCAACTATAAGAAACTTCAAAAACCGACTACCAAAGGAGATCAATTTCATGAACTTACCATCTTCTTCTTCATATGACGCTAGGGTTAAGAAATAATTTGCTATTTTATTACATCTTTTCCAAATTATGTTAATAAATCTAGTTAACTCCCAACTTATTGGGATACTTTCTATCAACTTAAAGTATAATTCAAGTACAAGGTTTCTCAGATGTACATGTGATGTTTGTTTGTGTATGAATAACCTCTCTTTGGACAAGTTTTCAAATATATCCTAGATCCGGTTTTCTATATTACTAGGTAGTCTGGCTTTTGTCATCTTCAATAATTTGTGTTTTAGTTTAGTCTCTTAATATCACTTATATCTTAATTTTCATCCATTAGAAGTTGACAGAGCGCACATTAGATTCCATTTTTTCCATAATGCCTTTGTCAATTGTAGTATAACTAAAATCCATTTCTTTGTTAATCCTTATTTTCCTTGTTTCTCTATGAATGACAACTCAAATGATCCCACTGGATTCAACTCAACTCTCATGCATTTTATGTTCGGATGGAGCTCAATATAATTGTTCATTTTTTCTTTGGTGTCCTTAACACAATCCAATAGAATATGAAATTTTTTCTTAAAATGTAGGATTGGACAAAAAAGAGCCAAATTTGGCTGAAATTTAATTCTCCTTTATACTTGGTTATGGTACATTTTTTCACGTCGCGGGAGGGTACCCTTGGCTTGGCCTTCACTTACAAAACTATTGCTGATTCTCTAAGATAACCGCGTGGCCTCAACGCCACATCACCTCAACAACAGAAGAAATACTCAAGTAAAAAGACATTATACACATAGATATAACTCTTTAAAAGATGATTTCCAATGAAAAATTTGGAAAGAAATAATACTCAATAAATCTTGTACTCAATATATTTGAAGCCTCTGTTCAACAATCTAGATGGTATCATGATAGAACATGGATACCTCAAATCAAAGAAAGAAAGTACTAAGTCAAAACAAGAAATAAAAGGGCTCCTCCGGAAAGCAAGGAGGGCTCACCAACTCTGGAATGCACTGATTTAGACCTCAACAATGCGCAGGCTGAAGTCCTCTATCTGTTGTATCTGCATCATTTCATGATGCAGGTCCAAATGGACGTCAGTACATGTAATATACTGGTATGTAAAATGGCTCAAGAAAGTATAACTCAAGTCACTCACCTCGACTCAAGCAACTCATGATCAACTCAATATATACCAATTTAAAGTAAATCATGCTTTTAAAATAGAATCAGTAGAAACAAACTTAGTTTAAAATATCATTCTCAATCAGTATTTGCTTAAGAGTTTCTCTTAACTGAAATCCAATCCCACCATCTTTAGATCAATGATGCACAACGAAGGAGACACGGTTGTCACGCCCGTCCCAACCTTGCCACGGTAAAGGACGATCACATCTCTTATGAATTCAAAGTGAATGTCCATCATTTGGGAAAACA
Organism: Solanum clarkiae; assembly: GCA_011800125.2. Taxonomy (NCBI): domain Eukaryota; kingdom Viridiplantae; phylum Streptophyta; class Magnoliopsida; order Solanales; family Solanaceae; genus Solanum; species Solanum clarkiae. The sequence goes on from JAABOM020037178.1 coordinate 25,855, forward strand.
TTCACCAGAATAAAACGCTCCAAAAATGCCCAAAATGTGCCTAAAAATACCCATGATCATAATTTCTATTTATCTCAAAATTCATGCGTGATATCGAAAATTCGACTTTATATTCATTATTTGGGGGCAAACTTTAGTGGAAAATGAGTATAACCCCAATTTCATATGAACCATAGCAAAATTTTGTTTTCCAAAATTTTTGAAAAAGAGTAAGGTTCTGCACCCCTAGCGTGACACAGCCAGGGCGGGATCCTGTGTATTTTTTTATCAGTTTTTCCTATTTCGGTCCAATGCCTTGGGATCTTTGGCCTAAGCCTTCCTATGTTTAAAAACACCTATATTTTATAATTTTCAACCCCATATCATTCAAGACATTCCCCAAAACCCTCTGTAACACTTAGCCAAATATTTCACCCAAATTGAATTGTCCTAAACTCATCTTCCGATCTCAAGAAATTCATTCAAGCTTCAAGTTCTCATTCAAATCTTCATCAAGTAAATCCCCAAAATTTGAGGTATATTGGTTTCAACCATTGGGTCCTTTCACCCATGGTGCCCAACCTTCTTTTTTGTGTAAATTGCATGTTTTCAACTTGATTTATCTATGGGTACTTCTTATTATGAATTTGTGTATGAACTATGTTAAGGTTTCATAAAATGCTGCCTGTTTAAGGATGTTTTGAGCTATGGATCTATAATCTATTATGAGATTTGATGAGGCGTTTCAATGTATCTTGTATGAGGGTATTACCAAGTGTTAGTGGCTTGATTTACGTTAAGTTTTCTCACATGATTTTACTTTTGAATTGCATGATTTTGAATTAGCATTACAGATCCACCAAGTGTTTGATAAAATGTCCGGTTAGGGATTCTCGAGTTATTGATGATCTATTTTATGACTTACGGGTCAAGTGACTTTATGATGATTAACGGAATGTATATGCGTATAAAATTCATGTAAAGTACTTACGACATTGCAAATGAACTGTTGGGCTCCCATGTTTGTTGTATTCTTGGGAAAAATGAGAAGATCTTTCTTGATACTTGAATTTGATGGTTTGATGAGCTATTTTTATGACTCCTACCGAAAAGATTATATTGTAAGGTATGTATATTCTATAAGAACTACCAAAAAGGGTGTGTTGTAAGGTAAAATGACTCATGGCTCATACCAAAAAGATTATATCGTAAGGTAAGGACACCCTATAACACCTACCGAAAAGTCCATGCCATAAAGTACAATTCATTGTTCTTATCGAAAAGATTATATTGCAAGGTAAAATAATTCGCGGCTTCTACCTGGAAGATTATATCGTAAAGTAGGGATCGTCTTATGCTATCTACCAAAAAGACTTTGTCGTAAGGTGGGGGTATTGGTAACACTCTCTGAAAAGGTTATACCGTAAGGCAAGTGGGTCACTATGTAGCCCATCTCAAGCATGTTTTTCTAAGGTTCAAGTGTACATATGTTCCACATTAAATTTGTGCTCCTTGATTATGACTAAGAATGTTTTACTTCAAGCATTGATCATGCATGTGATATTGATATTACACTATGTCATGCTTATGCTTATGCATTTTAATTACATAACCTATCACTTGTTGCATTGAATCCTACATACTTAGTAGATTAAAATATACTAATGCGTACTTTATGCCTACATAATGTTACCATGTAGGAACTGGAGCTCCTTACAATCATTCTCCACATGGTTAGTGAAGTGACCCCAAAAAGTTCTCAAAAAAGTGCCTCAGAAGTGCCCGGAATCATAATTTCCATATATCTCAAAACCGTGCGCTATATCAAAAATTCGACTTCATATTCTTGATCACGGGGGTCAAATTGAGTAGGAAATAGGTCTAAACCTGATAATAGAGTAACTATATCAAAATCCAAAAATCGCAAAAATGCGATTTTCAGAGAGCATCCGCGCCTCTGGTGCGACACGCTAAGGGCGTGCTGTAGTGAATTTTGGTTGCCTATTTTCTATCTTAGTCCAAGACTATTTTGGTTGCCTATTTTCTATCTTAGTCCAAGACTATTTTGTCTTGGTATAATTCTTTCCATGTGTGAAAATACCTTTACTTAGTCATATTTCACTCTCATATTGTACTAAACAATCCCCAATACTCACTCAAACACTTATACAAATATTTCACCCTAAATTCAAGTCCCAAAACTAAATCTTGATCTTAAGATTTTCATTCAAGCTTCAAGTCTCCATTTCAATCTTCTTAAAGGATTTTCCAAAGTCAAGGTATTTGGCTTTCAACCATTGGGTCCTTTTACCCATGTTAGCCATGTTTCCTTTTCACCAAAAATATATGTTTCTAAGTTGATTATACATATGGGTTTTCTATTATGAATTTGACTATGAACTATGTTGGAATTTTGTAAAAGTGTATCTGTTTTGGTATGTTTTGAGCTACGAATCATTGATATACCTTGAGATTTGATGAAGGGTTTTGATGTATATTGGATGATGATAGTACCAATTATTAGTGGAATGATTTACATCAAGATTTCTTGTATGATCTCACTCTTTAATTACATGGTTTTACACTAGTATTACACACCCAACAAGTGTTTGATAAAATATCCTGTTTAGGGTTCTTGAACTATTGATGATCTATTGCATGACCTATTATTATATGACTTTATGATGATGAAAGGATTGTATAAATATGTTGATTTCATGAAAAGTAACTCTAGTGTTGGAATTTGATTAATTGCCTCATTTGGAGGGTAGTAGGCCTGAAGTACCTTGTTGGGGGCGGGCATATATACCTTAATTTCCTCGCTTGGGAGGTAGTAGGCCCTTGAAACCTTTTTGGGGGGTTTGTACATCAATTGCCTTGCTCGGGAGGTAGTAGAACTGTGCAACCTTAATTGGGGGTTTGTGCCTCAATTGCCTCGCTTGTGAGATTGTAGGCTCGTGCAACCTTGTTGAGCGGTTTGAACCTCAATTGCCTCGCCAGGGAGGTGATAGGCCTTGGTTATTATTGATGATCTCTTCCTACACATGTAATATGTTCTATATACAAGCATATTTACTTCAACTATTATTCATGCATGCCATATTGTTATGTGTTTATCTATTGCCTAATTATGCATTTTGACTGTGTTCCCTATCTATTGTTGCGTTGCAGCCTACATACTTAGTACAATCAAATGTACTAGCGCATACTCTACGCCTACATGAGATTAATATGTAGGATCCGGAGCCCCACTTAATCATCCTCCTCCTCCACATGGCTAGTATGCCTTTTCTACAAAGCAAGTGGTGAGTCCTCAACTTCGGGGAGAATGACTTGATCTTATGCCATATATAAAGACTATCTTTCCTATTAATTATACACTTGACTATGAGGGTGAGCTTGTTTGATTGTCATGGCCCCTGCTAAGTTATATGTTTAGAGGTGTTATTGGAGAAGATATGTATTGATGCTATGAGACTTGTCTCTCTTTACTCTATGATGTTTTTATGCTATGAAAGGTGTCCCTTAGCCCTGATTATCCCTATTTCTATCTTTATTTATTAATTTATTGCATCAGCAACCAAAGTTGTGTAATGATATATTAAGAGTCTTGCTTGAGGTCCCTTCGAGTTCCCCATACGCCGTGTCATGTCTAGGCCCTTGGCTTGGGTCGTGACAGTTAGTTTTGGACATCTTAAAGATAAGCTTTGGTGAGTTCTCATGTTTGGGGATACTAGCTATGCTACTCTTGCTTATGTTATTTCTTTATCTTGAACTATTGATACTATGCGGGTGAGCCTAGAAAATGTCTTGGCCCCTGCCCATTCTATGTTTAGAGGGGTTATTGGACAAGTGATGTAATTATGCTTGAGCTTTGATTCTTCTTTGATTTATGCTAATAAAGACTTCTCTTAGTCTCGTTAGACTTATTTGTACTCTCTTGATGTTGTTTACTTTGCTTCCACAACCAAGGACATGCGATTGGTATGCTAAGAGGCTTGTTTGGGTCCCTTCGGGTTTCCATTAGACATGTCACGTCTAGGCCCTAGGCTTGGGTCGTGACAAATATGATATTAGAGCACTATATTGTTAATCGTCCCCGGAATCCAACACACCATGTTGATTATAGTCTTATTCATGGTTGTAAAGCATACCACAACTATGAATAAGAGGCTATGAGGCGTTTTAGGAAATGTTTCACTTCTTCATGGTCTATATCGTGCCTTAGTTGTAGTGTAAGTGTTCCCCGCCTAACCAATGTTCTTTTCTCTTCTAGATCATGCCGCTTCAAAGAGGGAGACCGAGGAGGGCCCGTCTACTTGTGGGACAACTGGTTTACCCTGCTCCTCAAGATCCTCAAGATAGAGGGGCTACCTATGTTAAGTTCCGGAATGCTATTACTATGTTGGCACATGTAATGACCAACAAAAATTCACCAAGGGGTCCAAGACCCTCATGCTCTAACTCCAGCGTCTATGGTGAGGGGTTTTACTAGAATAAACCCATTGGAGTTCCATGGGTCTAAAGTGGATGAGGATCCTCAAGAATTTATTGATGATCTGTATAAATTGTTGTCTATTATAAGGGTTAGATAAAAGGAGAAAGTGGAGTTGGCGGCCTACAAACTCAAGGGGTGGCTCAAGTTTGGTTCATCCAATTGAAGGTGGAGAATGGGAATAACAATGTTATCCTTTGGGAAGAGTTCAAAGCGGCATTTCTCAACTGTTTCTTCCCTCTTGAACTAAGGGAGGCCAAAATGATGAAATTCATGAATCTGAAGGAAGGATCGATGAGTGTGAGGGAGTACACCCTCAAGTTCAACAAACTTTCCAAATATGATCCACAATTAGTGGCTGAGCTAAGGTCTAGGATAAAAAAATTTGTGATGGGTGTGTCCAACTTGGTGAATGAGGAGTGTTGTGCCACCATGTTGATAGGTGATATGGATTTATCCCGCCTCGTGACTTATGCCAAACAATTCAAAAGGGAAAAGCTTAGAAAGAGAAGGAGTGGTGAGGCTAAGACAACTCAATTTGAGGGTGACTGGTTCCAACAAGTTATTAGGTTTCAAGGCCAATGATCCTCTAGTGCTCCAAATAAGAGAGTTGCTAAGGATGGGGGTGCCTAACCCAAGGCTCCAAGGGGGTGATGATGGGGTGACTCATCTTAGATGTCCAAAATTTTGGAGGAATCATGATGGCATATGTTGTAGGAACACTGGTGCATGCTTTGGGTATGATGAGATGGGCCACAAAATTCTTGATTGTCCATTTGCTCACAACAAGGGTAAGGATGGCAGACAACATGCGAAAGGTTGTCATGTTGATCAAGGGGCTCAAGGTGGCCAACAATGGGGTGCCACATGATATAATTGATTCTATACTCTTCAAGGGTGGAAAGGGGTGGATGAGGTACCCGACGTTACTGCCGATATGTTGAAGGTTTTTGATTTTAAAGTGTATGCATTGATAAGTCCAGCAACCACTTTTTTTCATTATTCCTTTATTGCTAGTAAGTTTCATATATGTTCCAAATAGTTATGTGAACCCTTTCAGTGTCTACCCCATTGGTGAGACTATTGTTTCTAGAAATATCTATAGGGATTGTCACATGTCCTTATTGCATAAAGTCTTGTCTTGTGATTTTGTTGAGCTTGGCTTGGTGGATTTGGAGGTCTTGGGGGTGGATTGGTTACATGCATCTTATGCTTTCAATGAGTGTAGAGCCCGTAAGGTTGTAATGTGATGGTTAAGGATAGGCGAACTATTTGAACAACTACAAGAGCTAGTTATTTCTTCTCTAAAATTGATCTTTGGTCTAGTTTCTTTCCGCAAGTGAGAGTGAGGGAGGGTGATATCCCCGAGACAATCCTTTTGGACTAGGTATGGGCATTTGAAAGTTCTGGTAGTGTATTTTGGCTTGACTAATGCACCGACTATATTTATGGATCTCATAATTAGGGTCATTAAACCTTACCATGTTATGTGTGTGGTAGTTTTTGGATGCTATGTTGATTTATTTCCAGAATGAAGAAGAGCTTGTGAGTCATTTGAGAGAGACATTGCAAGTTTTGAGGGATCAGAGATTGTTTGGTAAATGTGATAAGAATATGTTGTATGACTAGGCCCTAGGCTTGGGTCGTGACAAGAACATGTTGTACGACTATCCTCTGCTGGCAACGTAGTTTTGTAGGTTAGAGTAGATATATGCTCACTCCTAGCTTAGTGCTTGATACTCCTCCCAAGACTAAAACATGGTCAACTCATCAATCAACTCAAATTTCAATGCTCAGTCAATTGACTCAAACCTTAACCTCATTAGGTTATCTAAACTAAATTCAACTCAGTTTCTCATCAACTGAGTAAATCAGGGAAGACAATCAAACTCAACTCAAACATAAATGACCATTCAGTCTCACTTAATTAGACTCATCATGTAATAAAACCAAGATACCTAATAGTATAGATGATTAGATGCAACATGCTTCTCATGCTCGACCATGCCTAAGTTACTCAACTTATACAACCAAAATCAATCTCAAAACTCAACTCAATCGATACACAGGTTTTATATAGATCATTCAATTTAGGGTTCATGATACCAAGTATAACGTATTGTATTTTAATCTCATATCAATAGTCATGCAACATGATAAATATCTTGTATATTATCATAAGAACTCATAATAAATGATGAAACTCCATAATTGGATGATAGGGATTTCAAAACTCAACTCTTGTTCTTAATTTTGACTCGAATAGGCGAAAGGATATGTGAAGAAATGTAGTTCCACACTTTATTAAGTCTTACTTACCTGGAAATAGAATAAACACTCAATCTCCAATCGATCTTTGTGTTAAAATTAGAAACCTTATTTGTTCTCCCTCCTCTGGTCACCTTAAGAAATCCCTAAGCATGAAAAATGGTGAAACGACATTGGAATAGAAAAAAAAAACTTTCTTAAAAGCTACCGACAGGTTCGAAAAGACCATGACTATGGGTTTAGACTATTTTATGTATCGTAGAAGACCTCTCATAGAAAAGGGGTTCAAAAGAATGAGTTACTAGAATTCGTCATAGAATACACAAAATCTCTTCTATGGGCCCTAAATGTTTCTACGGGCCATCTGATAACTCGTAAGGCAAGATACTAAAAAGATTGTTTCTTTGACCACCAACTCACTAGATTTATTTTACGTGATGTGGAATATTCTATGGGCTGTATGTTGTCTCATACAGGGGCCTAAGACTTAGAAGATTTCACCAAGTCACCTAGGTTCTACGAGGCCTCTTCTATGGGCCTTAGGTGGTCCTCGTGGTTACTATTCTAGGAACTTTTCGTAGTCATTTTCTCAGTTTCCTCCATGCATCTCTTAGATTAGATGGAAAGAGTTAGGAGGGTTACACAATTAGGAAATATTATCAGAGCATAGTTGGAAAAAAGAATATCAAAAATCTTGTTGTCTTCGCGAATTCCTACAACACGAATGGAATATGAAGTTGCAATGGCCCTGTGGGTCAATTATGTCATTTTGCTTTATTTCTACTATTTTAAGCCTTTTTATAGTAACTTCGAACCTTTTATGACCTATTGGTATTATGGACATGGATATTGGATTTTTTTGGTTGTGAGATGTGCAAGTTTACAAGTTAGCGAGAAGTTAAAGCTGCAAAATATGAGATTTATGACAAACCCTAGTAATTGCCTTAGAATGGGATTCTAATAATTCCATTAGTTCTGAAACAATTGATTTGTGCTAGGAGGGAGTTTGGTCAGAAGATGGAGGGTCCTAGTATGCTTTTGGTCTAAAAGTTGCAAAATGAGTTCAACTGGAAGCTAAATAATGCATTTCTATAAAAACCTAGCTAAAGACATTTGAAATGAAAAACTAATGGCGCAGTATGCTTTGAAACATTAAAAACAGTATAAAACGACCGTTAATTTCAGTTGATGGGGACATTTGGTAGCATTTTGACCCCACACAATTCTTTTTTGCTAAATTAGCCGAAAAGAAGTGGGACACCATCTGGATCTAGAATATCAAAACTTGTATGGTTAGACTACTCATTTATGGAAAACAAACATTGGATGCCCTGGGAATGGCCTAGAGAAGTATTGTGGATTGCTTGTGCAACACCAGCAAAAGTTGCACTCCATATTTCGGGAGGTTTAAGCGTTATGAGAATTTTGGTATCAGAGCTTAAGGTTCACTGGTCTCAGATGTACAGAGCTACCATCTAGTCGAGTCTTGTAGATAGATATGGAGATGTCCGTGGCTTATATCCAGGAAGCTACGACATGTTTAGGATTTTTCCTATGTTGATTGATTGTTATGGTGCATTTTATCGATGATTCTTCGAGTTTTGAGAAACTAACTCATCTGTTCTTCATATGTATAGCACCTAAGGTGCATGATAGGGGCCGAGATAGGGCTGCACTATTAGTCCCGAATAGAGAGTAGTCATCTGAGTCCATGGAGTAGAGTCCAGAGGCCCTAGTTTCGCTGTAGCGAAAGGCACCAACTCCTTCAGCCACTTTTGTTGTTACCTCAAAGATGCAGGTGGTTCTTAATAGATCCTGGAAGAACTTTGAGCCTTGTAGTAGGGTATGACCCCACCTCTAGCACCTCTTATCAAGGCACTAGTAGAGCCTATTATTTCGGAGGTCCTGACTCAGTCGGAGTGAGTTGTGTAGTTTCAGGAGTGATTAAGTAGGTACCTTTTTAGATTGACCCTCCTAAAGTTTTCATAAGGTGCAGAGGAGGAAGCATAGGAGTTTCTAATAGCCTAGATGGAACTGTTACAAGCCTTTTGCTTGATAGAATGTTGAGTGGTTATGTTTACTGATTATCAGCTTGATGGCATTCCCATGCATTGGTGGCAGACTTGCCAAGATACAAGACTAGCAGATGAAGCATCATCAACTTGGGCCCAGTTCATAGAGGCCTTTATAACTAGATTTGTGCCCAGAAGTTTCAGCGACTGTTGCCAGGAACAGTTTGTGCAACTTGAGCAAGGGTAGATGACTGTGTCCTCGTATAAGGTTATGTTCTAGGGTCTCTCTCGATATACTACGACTATTTTGCTTTTGAGTATAAGAAGATTCATTATTTTGTGCAAGGATTGAGGCCTTAGCTGAAGATGAGCACCCATGCATTGGTGATTTCAGGACACTCATTTCTCAACATCATTAATCATGCTCGCTCCTTAGAGCATATTAGTTGTAAGGCCTAAAGGGACAGTGACAATTGCACTAGACAAAAAGGGGAGCTCAGTGGCTCCTAGCTAGGATGATGACTGCCAAGAGATAGGCCTTTGAGGGGAGGTTAGTAAGGTTACACTAACCGGACATCCTAGGCATCATTACAGGCTTCTAAGGGTGGCCATCAGGCCCCAGGTACTTTTAATAGGGATGGTGCTTCATATCTTTTTGAACTCAGCTAGAGGGAGAGTGACTTTTCCTCTTTAAGGCCAGTACAGTCATCATTTCAGGGGTAGTCAGGCTTGTTGGGTAGCTGGATCGAGAAAGTATGACCATGACCGCAGAGATAAGATTGTATTAAGTTGTTTTGGGTATGTGGCACTCGATTATTGGCCTCCAAACTGTTGAGAGCACAGGCAGCCCTAGCCACCCCACAGCCTACTAGGTTAGCTCCTACAACAGGTGGCAGGTGATGTTCTTCCATATACAACTTTTTTGATGCTTAAAACTTTTAATTTTGTGTGTTCTCAATGTGATGTTAGTGGGTTTTGATGTGTTTATGTGTTTGTTTTGCAGTATTTGATGGATGTCATTGATTTTGGGAAAGATATGTAGATGTTGCTGATTTTGGGGATCCGCAATACCCTTTACTGGCCATAGATTATTCTACGGGCCGTGGAGGAGGTTTCATGTGGAACTCTACTGAAGCCTATATTATTGAAATTTGGTCTTCGAATATGCAGACGAGTCGGTGAGCACTTTATGAGTCGTAGATCATGCCTTGTACCCCAAGGATAAGAGAAGGAGAACTTTTCTGAATTACTATGCAAAAACCTCTGAAAAATAACCTAAAAAAGCTATTTATAATAAGTGAAATATAAGTCCTAAACATAATATGTTAATTGGTGGGCATACCATATGACTGGGGCTTATGGGCCATATTACATTTTGGCCCGTACTCGGGGTCTCGTACGAAGCTGCTAAAAATTGGACTTCAAGTTTACAACAACCCTCTATAACTCGTAAAATAGTTGTCAACCTGTAAAGCGATTTCGTCTGAAGAATCTTTAAAAAGTTCCAATTCTCTGATCCTCAGGGCACGAACCATATTTTATGGCTTATAAATCATTCCATGACCCGTCTACATATTCGTAAAACCAACATTAGAAAATCAGACCCTCACAGGAATTGTTCACGAAACCACTTCACAGCCCATAGTAGTCTACGGCCCATAAAGGGTCTCGTACTGCCTCAAAATTCCGTAACTTCTGCGCTTCTTTCGAAAATTAAGGCCAAACCTATAATCCTCCAAATATAACACAAAAACACATAAAAACAACAAACATCTCATTGAGAACGCATAAAATTCAAAGTTTTAAGCAGCAAAAATGTTGTCTTTTAGTAGCACATCAACACCCTCAACATAAAATTATTGCTTATCCTCATGTGACAGACTCAATCTATATAGATAATGCAGTAGCACACAGACCTCAACCCAATGGCATACATCACATAAATCTCAAACTCAGATACCCAGTCCACCTTTTCAAAACAGAATCAGATAGCCATCTAGCAAACCAATATAAACTAGTGCATGTGACAACAGAACTACGACAAGTGAGGCCCTATTAACAATCCACAACCACTAACAAGTCTAATGGTAGAAATACAATGCAAGTTCCCTCAGAGAAACAAGACCCATATCTGACACTTAATGATATTTTTATGTTTAACCTTGGGACTATGAAAAATCACTCACTCTTAAGAAATATATTCATGCATAATGTGTAATACCATAAGCTTGCTCCTGTACTCATGACGCATACCTTCAACCAACTTGAAAAAGACAAGTTTAGAACTTTCTAGTCTTGTCACTAATCATGTCCAAGTTACACCTCCTTTTTGGAGGGTAAAGCAGTCGTTGCCCAATACAAACCTCACACAAGTCAGCGTCGAATCCCACGGGGAAAACATACACGCATGAGAATTCACTGATAAACAATTCAAGTAATTAAACAACTCAATTCCCTGGATAAGGAGGGGGGGTTGAAATAATTGATAAGAAAGTAAACTAAACTAACTAGTACTGGAGAAAGTCAATAAAAGAGAGAAACTAGGGCATTGTGTTCCCCATGATTCACAAACTTAGTATCACCGGATAACCCAATTCTCGACTAGAGCATAGCATGTAGGATGATAATTGAAGTTCACCAAGCCCCTTGGTCAAAGGTGAGAGGAGAAATTCACTATGTGACTTGGCCATCTTCGTAGTGTGCAATACTAACTATTACCTATAAGTCCCAGTCAACCTCCCATTGGCCCAGTTCGGTTGATTAGACAAGAACATATTATTGAATCCTATTAATCAAGCTTTTTCCCTATTCATTACTATCTTGGTCCAGTAAGTAACTTTAGGCAAGTTCTAATGTTGGCCACCACAAGAAAATATGCAAAATATAGAGAAATGATTAATACATGAAAATACCCATTCAAAAATTACAACTTATCCGGCTTCACTTCATTAGATCTTTATGGTTCCACAACCCTAGTTGTGGATTTAGTTACTCATGCTATGAGTAGATGAAGAAATTAGAAATTGAGAAAATATAATTAGACACTTGCCCAATTGAATTGAGAATCAAACACATTAAAAATTGATTGAAAATCACAAGATTGGAAGATCAAATTAATTCACAAGTGTAGTCTCTCGATTTTCTCTCTAAGTTTTGTATTCTAACCGTAATTACAATTAAACTCCTGTTCTCTATGAATAATGACCTAAATATACTTTCTATAGAAATTACAATTAAGTTATACATAAAATAGAAAAACTAGTCGGCGGACTCTATGAAAGGTATTTATGAATCGAAATGTGATTTACGAGTCGTAATGGGGGTCCCGTAATCAGCTTCTAGGATCTTGGACTTCTCTTGTATGAACCATCTTCACAACTCATAAACTGATTTATGACTCGTATTTCAGACTCGTAGGCTTCAACTGCTTCAAGTTATCCTTCTTTAGAAATCTTCAAGATACCTGTCTATACAACTCAAAAAATGCTCTACCACTCATTTAGATGTCTCATATAGTTGATCTTCAGATATCATCTGTTTCTAGAATTTTCCATGAAACTACCTCTGTGAATCGTTGAATTCCCTACAACTTGTAGAATGATCTACGACTATAGATGGACTCGTAAATCAGCAAAACTAGAAATCTCTGCAATTTTGCCCGAAGTCATAACCAACCTACTTTCCTGCAAAATTGAATACAAAAATACATAAAAACCATAAATGTCGCATTGATAACACACAAAATCATATGTCTTGAGCATCAAAAGTGCTGCATTTTGATAGCACATGAACACCCTCAACTTAAAATTATTGCTTGCCTCAAGCGACGACTCAATCTATATAGACAATACAGTAACATACATATCGTAACTCAGTTGCATACCTCACATACAATTCAAACTCAGGTACCCGCACCAACATTTTAATACTGGATCATATAGCAATTTAGCAATCCAATACACACTGGTGCATGTGACAACAGAATTATGACAAGAAAGGGAATATCAACAATCCACTATCACTGAACAAGTCAAATGCTAATAATGTAATGCAAGTGCCCTCACAGAAAGAAGTCCCATATTTGACACTCAATGATAATTTCACATTTAATCATGGCACTATTCAAGAACACTCACTCACCTAGCAGATATTCAAGCTGAAACGATCCCAAAAAATGCTCGAAAATATGCTTTGGAAGTGCCCAGAATCATATTTTCTATATATCTCAATATCAGTGGGTGATATCTAAAATACGACTTCAAATTCTTTATTAGGGGGTCAAATTGAGTGGAAAATAGGCCTAACCTCGATTTTTAAGCAATCGTATAAAAATTTGAAAATTGTAAAATGCGATTTCCAAAGAACAATCTGCATCCCTGGCACGATGGGCCAAGGGCACGCTACTATGTATTTTGTGCACTATTTTCTATCTCTATCCAAGACTTTTGGATCTTCGGCCTAAGTGCTCCCATGTGTGAAAATACATATAGTTAGCCATATTTCATCTGCATACCATTGAAGACATTTCCAAATACTCTCTCAAACATTTAGACATCATTTCACCTCCAAATTTGAAGTCCTAAAACTCATCCAGATCTTAAGGTTCTCATTCAAGCTTCAAGTCTCCATTCCAATCTTCATCAAGTTATTCTCCAAAGTCAACATATGTGGGTTTGTTTCATGGGTTCCTTTCACCCATGAAACCCAAGCTTTTTTTTATCTAAAATTGCATGATTTAAAGTTGATTTACTCATAGGTCTTGCTTATTATGAATATCACTGCACACTATGTGGGGGTTTCATGAAAATTATGATTATTTTAGCATGTTTTGAGATATAAATCTAAGATCTATTGTGAGATTTGATGAAGGATTTTGATGTATATGTCCTGAGGGTGTTACCAAGTATCTATTGATGGTTTCGCACTGAATTTTCTAGCACGATTCAACTCCTAAATTGCATGGTTTTATACAAGCGCTACACACTCGCGAAGTATTTGATAAAATGTTCAGTTAATGTATTTTTGAGGAATTCAAGATCCAATGCATGTCTGATGAGTTGAATGACTTTATAATAATGTAAGGAACATATGTATATAATATTCTCCTATATAGTATTTCAAAGTGACCATGCCTTACTCGGGGGGTTAAGAGCCCGGGTAACCATATCAAATTGTTCCTTGATACTAATCAACTGGTTGTGCCTTGATAACCATGTTGACGGGTTAGTACCTTGATCACCAGGGGTGGTAGGGTGCGACTATCTACCAACTAATCAAGGGATTCATACCTTGGTAACCGGGCTAAAGGGTTAGTTCCTCAATCACCAAGGGTGGTAGGGTGTGACGATCCACTAACCAACCAAAGGGGCTTGTACTTTGGTGACCTACGAGTTTTACAATGATGGCCTCTTCTTACACTTTGTATTATATCCCATGTAAGCATGTTTTACATAAGCATTGACCATACATGCCATATTGTTAATATCCTATCTATTGCTTACTATTATGCATTTTGATTTTGATGCCTATCTCTTGTTGCATTTCATCCTACATACTTAGTACATCCAAGTGTACTAACGCATATTCTATATCTACGTGATGTTACCATGTAGGAATCGGAGCCCCACTTGATCACCCACCTCCACGTGGCTAATACAATCTCTCTCAAAGCGAGTTGGTGAGTCTTTTACTTTGGGAACATTGACATTAATCTTATACTATGTATAAATACTCCCTTTTCTTTTTATTATGTACTTGACCATGAGGGTGAGCCCAATTGCTTGTCTTGGCCCCCGCTAAGCTCTATCGTTAGAGGTGTTATTGGAAAAACTATGTATAATGTAATGACCTTGACTATCTCTTGACTCTTGATGTGTATGATATGAAAGATGTCCTTTAGCTCTAGTCATCTCTATTTACTATCTCTTATTGTATTTTATTACTTCCGCAATCAAGGATGTGTAATGGTATGTTAAGAGGCTTACTTAAGGTCCCTTCAGGTTCCCTATGCACCATGACATGTCTAGGCCCCAGGCTTGGGTGGGTCATGACAAACTTGGTATCAAAGCACTAGGTTTTTGAAATAGTCCTTAGAATCCAATACAATGAGTCGAGTAGAGTCTTATTCATGGTTGTATTGTGCACCACAACTCTGAGCAAGAGGCTATGAGAGGTATGTTTTTCCCCCTAACGATTGTTCTTTCCTAGGATAGATCATGCCTAGCACAATAGGAAGAAGAGCCCGCACACCCAAGGGACAACCGGCTGATGGTTGAGCTCTGGGATGCTCTCACTTTGCTTGCACAAAGTTGTTGCTAATCAAGCCAATCAAGGGGCCCAAGCCCCTCATGCTCCTACACCGGAATCTCTGGTGAGAGATTTCATAAGGATGAATCCCCTAAAATTCTATGGGTCAAAGGTTAATGAGGACCTTCAAGAGTTCATTGATGCAATTTACAAGGTTTTTGCTATTAGAGGTGTTAGGTCAGAGTAGAAGGCGGAGTTAGCGGCTTACCAACTCAAATGGGTGGCAAAAATACGGTACAATCAATGTAAAGAGGAGAAAGGAACCAACAATGTGGTTCTTTGAGAGGAGTTCAAGGTGGCTTTTCTTAATCGGTTCTTGCCTCTTAAACTTAGGGAGGCCAAGATGGTGGAATTTATGAATTTAATACAAGGGTCTATAAGTATGAGAAAGTATGCCCTCAAGTTCAATCAACTCTCTAAATATGCTCCACAATTGGTTTTCGACAAAAGGTATAGAATGAATAAGTTTGTGATAAGTTATTTCGATTTGGTGAGTGAGGAATGCCGGTCCGCTATGTTGATTAGTGACATGGATCTATCTCATTGATGACCTATACCGAGCAAATAGAGGAGAAAAAGTTGAGTAAGAGGAGGGGTAATGATGCCAAGAGGGCTTGTTTTGAGGGTAGGTTCTAAAACCAAAAGGGTGGACGATTCCATCAAGGTCAAGGGTCTTCTCATGCTTCTAATAGAGGGTTTGTAAGGGACTTCCCAAGGGCCTAAGGTGTTGGTGGTTTAGTCCCTAATAATATGTGTTCAAATGTCGTAGGGGCCATGAGGGCCTATGTTTGAGAGATGCTAATGTATGTTATGGGTGTGCAGAAGTTGGCCACAAAAAGATTAATTATCCTCGTAACCGTAACAAGGGTAAGGAGGTCCATCCACACGGTGCAAATGCGGTTCAATTGGCAAGGGGTGGTCGACAAGGTAGTGCCCTAAGGCACAATTGGTTTTACGCTTTACTTGGGAGGTAAGGGGTTGATAAGGTACCAGATATCATCACTGGTTTGTTAAAAACCCTTTGATTTTTATGTATATGCATCAATTGATTAGGGTGCCACTCTTTCTTTTGTTACCCCTTCTGTTGTCGAAA
Organism: Solanum clarkiae; assembly: GCA_011800125.2. Classification (NCBI taxonomy): domain Eukaryota; kingdom Viridiplantae; phylum Streptophyta; class Magnoliopsida; order Solanales; family Solanaceae; genus Solanum; species Solanum clarkiae. Next base: position 42,008 of record JAABOM020037178.1, read on the forward strand.
GGTTTCATGTTGAGCCTGAATTGTTGCTGAGTCATATGTGGCGTTTACTCCTTTTGGTTCATCTTATGTTGCTAGAAAGGTCTATAGAAATTATCCCATTTGCTTCTTGCATAAAATATTGCCTTGTGATCTTGTTGGGTTGGATATAACTGATTTTGATGTCATTCTTGGGATGGATTGATTGCATGAATACTATGCTCTATTGATTGTAGAACCCATAGGATCAAATTCCAATTCCCAAATGAACCCGTCCTTGAGTGGGAGAGTCATGATGTGGTGGTGAGACGTAGGTTCATCTCTTGCATTAAATCCTGTAAGTTGATCTCTAAAGGGTGTCTTTGTCATCTTGTGAGTGTTATGGATGTAGAGTCCAAAGTCCCTTCCATAGAATCGGTTCCAGTTGTAAATAGTTTCTTGATGTCTTTCCAAATGACTTTCCTGGTGTTACTCCTGAAATGAAAATAGATTTTGGTGCAGTCCTCCTCCCCGGTACTTAACCCATTTCTATTCCCCTCAATATATTGTCTCGACGGAGTTAAAAGAGTTAAAGGAGCAATTGAGGGATTTCTTGGAGAAGGGTATTATTAGGCACAACCAATCACCTTAGGGTTCACCGGTATTGTTTGTGAAGAAGAAAGATGGATCTCTTAGAATATGCATTGACTACGAACAAGATTGTAAAGACCCCAGAAAGTGCCCGAAAATATGCCTGGAAGTGCCCAAAATTGTAATTTCCACATATCTCAAAATACTAATGTTAATTCAAAAATCCAACTTCATATTCTTGTTAAGGGGGTGAAGTTGAGTGAGAAATAGGTATTAACCTGATTTTAGAGTAACCATAGTAAATTACAAAATTTCAAAGTTTAACAAAAAACATTGTTAATATGTGTTTGGGGCGTGACATGCCCAAGTGTATTTTGCTGTCAAGTTTTTCAGTTTGGTCCATGACTTTTGGGTCTTGGGCCTATGCCTTCCCTTACTTGAAAATACCTATACCTAGCCCTATTTTACCTTCATATAATCTAAGACATTCCCAAATACTCTCCCAAACACTTAGACAATATTTCATCTCTTAAAGTCAAGTCTAATAACTCATCCGGATCCAAGGATTTCCTCTCAAGCTTCAAGTCTCCATCTCCAATCTTCATCAAGTTCATCTCCAAAGCTAAGGTATTTGGGTTTCTTTCATGGGTTCCTTTCACCCATGATGCCCAAGCTTCCTTTCCTTAATACTGTCATGATTTAAAGTTGATTAATAAATGAATCTTACATATTATGAAATTCTTTGAACACTATATTGGGGTTCGTGAAATTATAACTGTTTTACTATGTTTTGAGCTATGAATTTAAGATCTGTTGTAAGATTTGATGAAGGGTTTTGATGTATATTATTTGAGGGTGTTATCTAATATCTATTGATGCTTTTACATTGAATTTTCTAGCATGATAACACTCTTTAATTGAATGGTTTTAAACTAGCACTACACATCCTCTAAGTGTTTGATAAAATAGTCGGTTATGGGTTCTTAAGGAATTGATGGTCCACTGGATGTCTTATGATTTGAATGACTATATGATGATGAACTGCTGATGACAGGATGATGGAATGAAGATGAAAAGGAATGTATGTATATAATGATGAAAGAAGTGTGTGTATATATTTATAATATTATCTCTGTAGTGTTGGGATGACGTAGACTAGCTCGAGGGCTTGTAGTTTTGGGTAACCTATTGAGGGTTTGGTACCTCGATCGCCTATCTCAGGGGGTAGTGGGCCCGAGTAACCTTGTTGGGGTTTGGTACCCATTAACCTTGATGGGGGGTTTGTACTCCATCAACCTCATGAAGGGGTTTGTACCTCATCGTCCTCTCTAAGGAGGTGGTAGGCCTTGGATTGCAGTATAATGGTCAATCATTACACTCGTATTATGTTCTATATAAACATGATTTTACTTCAAGTATCATTCATACATGTCACATTATTAATATGCTATCTATTGCTTATGATTATGCATTTTGCGTATGATTCCTATCTCCTGTTGCATTGGATCCTACATATATGGTACATTCAAACATACTAACATATACTCTATGCCTACATAATATCACCATGTAGGAACCGAACCCCCTATTGATTCTCCTCGTGGCTAGATGGATTGCTAAAGTTAACTTGTGGTGAGTCCTCAAGTTTGGGGACAATATTTATCTTCTCTCAAGCTTATGTTTAGACTATGTCTTGCATGTTGTGATTACCTATTATCATTGAGCGTGGTTGCTTGTCTTGTCCCCCGCTAAGTATCTAAGGATTAGAGGTGTTGTTGTACATGTTATGTATCTATGCTATGAGCCTTGACTCTCTTATTTCTTATTATTTATGATATGGAAATTTACCCTTAACCCTAATTTCCCCTTGTTTATTCTTATCTCTTATTGTTATTATAATTACTTTTGCGACAAAAAATGTGTAATGATATGCTTTGAGGCTTGTTTGGGGTTCCTCTAGGTTCCCCATTCATTGGTCACATCTGGGCCTTAAGCTTAGTCGTGATAAAGATGGTGTTAAAGAACTAGGTTGTTAGATCCTTGGAACCCAACAACACGCCAATTAGAGTCCTATTCATGGTTGTGAAGCGCTCCATGACTATGAATAAGAAGCTATGAGGCATTTTAGGAAATGTTTCCCTTCTTCATGATCTATGTCATGCAATAGAGTTAGGTCCCCTCGGGCATATTGCTAATTCCTAATCGTTACACTATACGATATGTCTCAACCTACTCAGGATGATGATATGACGAAGGCAGAGCTTCGCAATTTTTTTGGGTATTTGCCAAAGTGGCAACAAATTTGGCAATTTACCTCGATCAATAATTGAATGCTCCCGAAACCTCAAATTGTAAAGGGAGAGGTAGTGGGGCCAAGAGGGTCCATTTTGATAGAAAGTTCCAAAGTCTCAAAGATAGAGGTGGTGTGGTGCCTAAAATGTCATAGGTGCCATGATAGACCATGCTTGAGAGGTATTGACATTTGTTATGGCTGTGGAGAGTTGGGTCATAAGGTAAAGGATTTCCCTCATAAACGCAATAAGAGTGAAGGAGGTGTTAGTGGGATGACTAATCTCAAGTGTTGAATGTGTGAAAAGTACCATGGTGGCCCATGCTTAAGGAAGACAAAAGTTTGTTATTGGTGTAGGAGAATGGGTCACATGCTAGTGAATTGTCCATATATTCGAAAGAAGTATGAAGGTGGTCGACCATTAGATCAAGGTGGTCATGTTGATCAAGAGTCTCAAGGAGGGGATGAGGCGCCCGATGTTGCTACTAGTGTGTTGAAATATTGTTTGGGTTTGATGTGTTTGCATTGATGGGCCGGTGTGCCACTATTTATTTAATTATCTTTTTGGTTGCTAGTGGGTTTCATGCGTGTCCCAAACCTTTGTAGTTGTCTATCTTTTTGGTGAGCCTATAGTTGTTTGAAGGTTCATAGGTGTTGTCCCATGTTCATATTACATTAGATCTTACCTTGTGACTTGTTGGGTTTAGTATGGTGGATTTTGATGTTATGCTTGTGATGGATGAGTTGCGTCAGTGTTGTGCGCCCATTTAATGTAGGGCCTGTAGAGTTAAATTCTAATTCCATATTAAATTTGTCTTTAAATCAGGGCTTGTATGTGGTTGCAAAGAGGTAGGACCATTTCTTGTACTGTGATATGCTTGATCTCTAAATGGTAACATTTATCATCTTGTAAGAGTTAGGAGTGTTAAACCTAGTTCATTCATATTGAGGTTAATCTGGTGATGAAGGAGCTAGTGAGGTCCTTCACGATACTTTGAATTTGGAGCTTTAATCCCTACCCTTTTATGAGTGTAGTAGTCGCTAATGATGAGGTATTGATTTAATTAGAGCTTGTGAACTATTTCGGGAATGTTGCTTGTCTTGGGGTAAGCGAAGTTGTATGCTAAGTATGTGAAGTGTGAATTTAGGTTAAAGGAGGTTACCTCCCTAGGTCATGTGGTGTAGGGGGATGGTATTAGGGTGGATACTAAGAAGACAAATATGATTAGGAATTATCCTAGACGAAGGACCCTATCGGATGTTAGGAGCTTCTTGGGCTTAGTGGATTACAATCGGAGGTTTGTGAATGAGTTCTCCTCTATTGCTCCTCCCATGACTAAGTTGGATCAAAGGAATGCGAAGTTTGTGTGACCGATGAGTGTGAAAAGACTTTCCAAGCCTTGGAGAATAAGCTTATCTCAGCTTCTATCGTGTCTTTATCGGATGGCTTGGTAAGGGTTTGTTGTGTTGTGGTGTCTCTCGTATTGTTTTGGGTTGTGGATTGATGCAAATTATTAGGTGGGAAGCTACGCTTTTAGATAATTTGAGATGCATGAGAAGGATTATCCTATCTATGACCTTGAGTTGGCTGCCGTGGTCTTGATTTTAAATTTTGTGTCATTGGTTATGTGGGGTGCAGGTCGATATGTTTATCATTCATAGTGTCTCCAATATGTGTTCACCCGAAGGATCTTAGCTTGAGACTAGGTGGTGGTTCGAACATCTTAAGGATTATGATGTGAGTATGTAATATCGTCCCAGAAAGGCTAGTGTTATGGCAGATGCTTTAAGTATGATGTTTATGGATAGCCTAGTACTTGTCAGTGGAGGTGGTAAAAGGGTGGCTAGGGAAGTGAATTGGTTGGATAGGTTGGGGGTTAGGTCAGAAGAAGTTGACAATGGTGGTGTTATTGTGTTTATGCTTCTAAATCTTCATTGGTTGATAAGGTAAAAGCTAAGCAAGATCCTGACCCTGCTTTGCTTGGATTGAAGGCATTGCTAAAGGATGGGAAGGTGGAGGTTTTCTCCTAAAGGGGAGATGGTACCCCTAGGTACCAAGGTAGTTTGTGTGTGCCTTGTGGTGATGGTTTGGGGAAGAAAATACTTGATGAGGCCCATAGTCCTTATTCTTTTCAGCCCGGTTCTACCCAAGGTATAGAGATTTGAGAGATGTGTATTGGTGGAGAAGTTGGGTGGATATGAGTAAGGGTTGATTTGTTAGTGCGTAGCGTTTGTCAAGGCCCATTGGGAAAATTGTCAAGTCAATAGCATCTCTCGGTGAGCAGAAGTGGTCATGGAGGAGCAATATTCATACCTGTTCCATTCTATTCAAGCTTATGATAACACAACAAGTCCTTTCATGAATTCTAAGTGTTATGTTTCAGCCCCTATGTCATTGCATGCATTCATGATTATATAGAGAAAGATCATGGTGATTTTAACACATATGTTGAGATTTTGAAAATGTGTTTTAAGTGTGTTGTTGCATTCTTGTTGGTGCTGATCCCTTTATGATTAATCTTCTCTTGTATGTTTCTTTGAAATTCGGGGACAAATGTTCCCAAGGGGTAGATATGTAACAACCCCAAAAAGTGCCAGAAAATATTCCTCGGAAGTGCTCAGAATCGTAATTTCCACATATCTCAAAATCCATGCGTTCTTTTGAAAATTCGACATCATATTCTTGTTTAGAGGTTCAAATTGAGTGTGTAATGGGTCTAAACCTGATTTTAGAACAACCTTAGCAAATTTCAAAATTGAAAAGTTTGACGAAAAATAGTGTTAATCCGTGTTTGAGGCGCGACACGCCCCAATGTATTTTGTTGTCCAGTTTTTCGGTTTGGTCCAAGACTTCTGGGTCTTGATCCTAAGCCTTCCCATGCATGAATATACTTATACTTAGCCTTATTTCACCCATAATCATCCATGATATTCCCAAATACTCTCCCAAACACTTAGACAATATTTCATCTCCTAAATTCAAGTCTCAAAATTCATCCAGATCCAAGGATTTCCTGACAAGCTTCAAGTCTCCATATCTAATATTCATCAAGTTCATCTCCAAAGCTAAGGTATGTGGGTTTCTTTCACCCATGAAGCCCAAGCTTCCTTTCCTTAGAAATTTCATGATTTAAAGTTGATTTACAAATGGGTCTTACATATTATGAAATTCACTGCACACTATGTTGGGATTTATGAATTTGTAACTATTTTACTATGTTTTGAGCTATTTCTCTAAGATCTATTGTAAGATTTTGATGAATGGTTTTGATGTATATTGTTTGAGTGTGTTATAAAGTATCTATTGATGGTTTTACATTGAATTTTCTAGTATGACAAACTCTTGAATTGCATGGTTTTACACTAGCACTACACACCTTCTAAGTGTTTGATAAAATGTCTAGTTATGGGTTCTTGAGAAATTGAAGGTCCAATGTATGTCTTATGAGTAGAATAGCTATATGATGGTGAAACGATAATGGAATGATGATGAAAATTAATGTATGTATATAATGATGGAAGGAGTATATATATGATATTATCTCTATAGTGTTAGCGATGACCAAGCCTAGCTCAAGCAATTATGGGCCCAGATAACCTGTTGAGGGTTTAGTACCTCGATCACCTAGCTCATGGGGTGGTAGGCTCGGGTAACCTTGTTGGGGGTTGGTACGCATCCACCTTGATAGGGGGATTGTACTCTATCAACCTTAATGGGGAGTTTGTACTCCATCAACCTCATGAAGTGGTTTGCACCTCATGCATCTCTCCAAGGAGATTATAAGCCTTGGATTGCACTATAATGGTCACTGCTTACTTCTCGTATTATGTTCTTTATAAGCATGATTTTACTTCAACCATTATTCATATATGTCATATTGTTAATATGCTATGTATTGCTTATGATTATGCATTTTTCCTATGATGCCTATCTCTTGTTGCATAGCATCTGACTTACGTAGTATATTGAAATGTACTAACACATATTCTATGCCTATATGATATCACCATGTAGGAACAGGAGCTCCTATTGATTCTCTTTGTGGCTAGACAGATTGTTCTAGTTAGCTTATAGTGAGTCCTAATGTCCATGGACAATAGCTATCTTCTCTTAAGCTTATGTTTAGACTATGTCTTGTATGTTGGGATTACCTATTGTCATTATTATGAGGGTGAACCCGGTTTCTTGTCTTAGCCCCTGCTAAGTATCTAAGGATTAGAGATGTTATTGGACATATTATGTATCTATGCTATGAGCGTCGATTCTCTCGTTTCTTGGTATTTATTATATGGGAATTTACCCGTAGTCCCAATTTCCCCTTGTTTATACTTATCTCTCTCTGTCATTACAATTGATTCCGTAACCAAGGATGTGTAATGATATTCTATGAGGCTTGTTTAGGGTTTCTCTGTGTTCCCTATTCGCCAGTCACGTCTACGCCCTAGGCTGGGGTCGTGACAAACTTAATATGGTCACCATCAAGAATAGGTATCCTCTTCAAAGGATTGGTGATTTGTTTGATGAATTGCAAGGGGCTAGCAACTTCTCTAAGATTGATCTTCGGTATGGGTACCAACATGTGAAGTTGAGGGAGTGTGATATTTCTATGATGGCCTTTCGGACTAGGTATGGGCATTTTGAGTTTCCTGTTATGCCTTTTAGGTTGAGCAGTGCACTGGCTATCTTCATGGATCTTATGAATAGGGTCTTCAAACCCTACCTTGATTTTTTTGTTGTGGCCCTCATTGATGATATTTTGATCTATTCACATAGTAGGAGGAGCATATGTGTCACTTGAGGGTAGTGCTACAAAGATTGAGCGAAGAGAAATTACATGCCAAGTATGAAAAATGTGAAGTTTTGTTAAAAGAGTTTACCTTCCTAGATCATGTAGTGTTGGGGGATGGTATTAAGGTGGATCCTAAAAGGATGGATGTGATCAGAAATTGGCATAGACCATTGACCCCGTCGGATATTAGAAGCTTATTGGGCTTAGCGGGATACTATCAGAGGTTTGTGAATGGGTCCTCTTCTATTACTTCTCCTATGACCAAGTTGACTCAAAAGAAAGGCAAATTTCTGTAGACCGATGAGTGTGAAAAGAGTTTTAAAATATTGAAATATGCTTTAATATTGTCACTACCAGAAGGGTAGAAGGATTTGTTGTGTATTGTGATGATTCTAGAGTTGGTTTGGGTTGTGTGTTAATGCAAAATGATAAGGTGATAGTCTATGCATCTAGACAACTCAAAGTGAATGAAAAGAAATACCCTACCCATGATCTTGAACTAGCCGACCTGGTATTTGCAATAAAGCTGTGGAGTCATTATTTGTACGGGGTGTATGTTGATATCTTTAACAATCGTAAGAGCCTCCAATATGTGTGCACTCAAAAAGATCTCACCTTGAATCAAAGAAGGTGGTTAGAACTTCTTAAATATTGTGATATAAGTGTGCATTATCATCCCGTTAAGGCTAATATGGTGGCGGATGCTTTAAGTAGGGTGTCGATGGGTAGCCTACCTCATGTTAATGATAGTGGCAAAGGGATGGCTAAGGAGGTCCATCGGTTGGCTAAATTGTGAGTTAGGTTGGAAGAGAGTAATGATGGTATTAGTGTTGTTGTTGATGGTTCTAAAAGTTCATTGGTTGACGACGTGAAAGCTAAGCAAGATCTTGACCCCGCGTAGTTAAAATTAAAGGCATTAGTAAAAGATGGTAAGGTGGAGGTTTTCTCCCAAGGGGGAGATAGTGTCCTTAGATACCAAGGTAGGTTATGTGTACCTTGTGTTGGTGGCTTGAGAGAAAAGATTCTTGATGAGGCTCATGGTTCTTCTTACTCTATTCACCCCCGGTCTACTAAGATGTATAAATATTTGAGAGAGGTGTATTGGTGGGGCGAGGGGGGGTCATGAAGAGGGACATTACCAAATCTGTATCCAATTGTCGTAATTGCCAACAAGTCAAAGATGAGCATCAAATACCGGGTGGCCTAGCCCAAGACATAGAAATTCCTACATGGAAGTAGGAAGAGATTAATATGGATTTTGTGGTTGGGTTTGGCCAAGACTAGAAAAGGTTTTGATTCCATGTGGGTTGTAGTTGATAGAATGACAAAATCGGCTCAATTTCTATCAGTTAAGACTACATATGTGGCCAAAGATTATGCTTGGTTGTATATTCATGAGTTGTTGAGGTTGCATTGGGTTCCTTTGTCTATTATATCGGGCTGTCGTGCTCACTTCACTTCATATTTTTCGAGGTCCTTCCAAAGAGGTCTTGGAACCAAGGTAAAGATTAGTATGACCTTTCACCCTCAAAGAGATGGCCAAGCTGAGAGAACCATCTAAAACTTGAGTATATGCTTAGGGCTTGTATTTTGGTGTTCAAGGGTAGTTGGGATGCATTTTCCATTGATTGAGTTTGCTTATAACAATAGCTATCATTCTAGCATCGGAATGGCTCCTTTTCAGGCTCTTGAGAAGGTTAGGATGATTATAGAAAGGTTGAAGATGGACGAAAGTCACCAAAACTCCTATGTTGATGTGAGGAGAAGGGATCTTCAATTTAAAGTTGGTGATTAGGTTTGTTTGAAGGTTTCACCCATGAATGGTGTGATGCAATTTTATAAGAAGGGTATGTTAAGCCCTAGATATGTGGGTCCTTATAGGGTGATGAGTTGGATTTGTAAAGTTGCCTATTAGTTGAATTACCTAGTGAAATTGAATCGGTTCATCCGGTCTTCCATGTGTCTATGTTGAGGAAGAATGTAGGGGACCCTAATGTATTGTGCCTCATTATGTTATGGGGTAGTTGAAGACAACTTGATATATGAAGAGTTTTTAGTAGAGAACTCAGAGTTTGAGGAACAAGGATGTTGCTTCCGTTAAGGTCCTTTGGAGGAATCAACAAGTTGAAAGTGCTACATAGAAGGGTGAAGCGGACATGCAAAAATAAAATCCTTATATTTTTCATCCTACTGAAGCCTAAGGTACTAAATCTAAATCTTCTATGTGATTTCATATCTCATGTTCCAGCCCTGAAGTCATTCGCATGCATTCATGTTTATCTCTATGATAAATGGACACTATACAACCCCTGTAAACTCTCTCAGCTAAGATAGACTCACCAGTAGGAGTACAAAAAGTTCAAGTAAACACTATGGGAGAATTCCAAACCTACTAGCCATATAAGGAGTCATAAAAGATAAAGTGGCACCCAGATCAAGCAATGCATAACAATCATAGGTAAAGATCCGAAGCATACCCATAACAAGATCTGGTGCAGCCTCCTGATCCTGTCGATTACCCATAGCATAAAGGCAGTTTTTTTCACCTCCTGCACCTATAGTAGTACCCCTCTAATGATTACCAACTGGGGTGCTGCGGAGGATTGTGGTCTGCTGCTCCCTTCACCCTATCCCCTATTTGGACACTTAAAATAGAAGTGACCAGCCTATCCATATGAATAGCAAACATCTCTACCCACACGACACTCACCCAGATGAAGCTTACCATACTTGTCATAAGGTGGCTTTTCCCTTGCGCCTTGGATCACACTAGCTTGAGATTGAGCACCTTGAGCCCTGTCATTTTTTTAACCATGAGATTTCTGATCATACCTATTTAGATAAACGGGCGCACTCGCTACAGAGGGTCCATGGTGAGATTGGGCTTCTCTAGAAATAGGACTCGCCACCCTTATTTTGTCTCTGCTAGCTAGGCTGATGTCCTGCTGATTTTTCTGTTTTGTTCATCTACTCCTCTCTATCTCTCTTCTTGTCCTCCTCTATCTGTATACACCACAATTCTAGAGATGTCTATACCAGGAATCAACAAGGCTGCCTTGTAATCTTTCTATATATGTCTGCCCAAGCTGGACATAAACTTCCTCATTCTTGCCCTCATATCTTGCACCGTCTCCGGAGCATACCTGGTCAGCTTAATAAACTTAAGGTTGTACTCCTTAACAGTCATTCCTTCTTGCTTCAAGTTCACGAATTCATCCACCTTTGCCTCCCTCAACTCTTGAGGAAAGAAGTGGTCAAGGAAAGCAGCGTCAAACTCTTCCCATTCTGCGGGATCTACATTCTCACCCCTACTCTCCTCCCATTCGTCATACCACACATTAGCAACATCCTTCAGCTAGTAGGAAGCGAGCTCCATTCCCTCAATCTTATCAGCATGCATTGCTTTCAGGACCTCATACATCTCATCAATAAAATTCTGCGGGTCCTCCTCAACCTTTGACCCCGTATACACTGACGAGTTGATCCTCAATAAGTCTTTAAGTTGGCTTGCAGCTGAGGGCTCCTGTGAGCTCGAGCTAGGATCTTGGGAACCCTCAGCAGTCTTTGAGTTGAGTCAGCATGGTGATGGCTCCCCTAAACTCTACCTCGATGCTGGTGGATGGCTGGGGCTGAGCAAGGGGCACCTGTGGGACCTCAGCAGTCTTAGTAGGCCGTTCCCGTCTCCTTGCCACTATTTGGACCGAGACCTCAGGTTGGGTGTATCAATAGCTGGGGTTATGGCATCCGTCTGAGCAGTTGTTCTCTTTGGCTGCATTTTCCGTAATGTATAATGCACAAGTTAAAATAAGATTTCCATAAAGTTAAACTCTTTTGCACGAATTCAGATCATAGAAGAAGGGTAACACTTCCTAATGTCCTATAGCCTCCTGCTTATGTGGTGTGGTGCACAACACGCACATAAATAAGACTCTACCAGACACGACTTCACACACTCCCTAGGACACTCTAATTCAATTCTCTGATACCATGTTTTTCATGTCTTGGGAGGACACCCTAGGTACAACTGGCACTCGGAGACTATTGCTAGTCCCCAAGAGAACTACCTAGTCCCCTCGTTCAATCAACACATTAGCAGAAGATAACAAGGAAATATCTAAATATCAGTGGGCTATGAGACTCAATAACTCTGTCCATCACAAGATCTATCATTCTCTCTATCATAAGGGATAAGAATGAGCAATCTCAAGATAACCAGTAAACAGGGAAATAACTTCAACCTCAACTATTAACTGCCTATGTCTATAAAGACTATATGACTAATGTCTTTGAGGGTACCATGACAGGCCATGACTACCACTATCAAAAGTAATAACTCAAGGATAAAGAGAATAAATATGTCCTTTGAAAGCAGGGGAAAACTCACTAAATCTGGAAATCACGGAGCTCTGAACCTCAACGGTTTCCCTGCTGAACTCCTCTACCTACAGAACTTGCATTATAAAATAATGTAGTGCCAGAGGGGCGTTAGTACATGGAATGTACTGTATGTAAAATAGGATAAAGTAAACAATATAGGCTATACAATATAAAATGACATCAACTCATCAATCACTAAACCTCAACTCAGGGTAAGGGACAGGACTCTACCACATCACCATCCATCAAGACATCATAATATTACATCAACCTCAGAGTACTATCAACATGAAATCATATAGGAGTTTCTACAACCAACAAGCACCACCTATGAGTTAGTGATGATACAACGAAGAGATTTTGTTGCCACATCCATCCAGTACCTTGCCGGGGTAAAGGATGAGTCTATCAAGGATCCCACAAGTCTATCAAGTCCTCTGTGTCACATCCCAACCTAGGGTCATGACCAGTGCCCAATAAGGGCACCTAGACACATACTAATCTGAATTTCCTCATTTATCCGACCTAGACACCTGCCGGAATTTCGACAGAGTTTCCTCTGTCTTATTAACTAACCTCACCTACAAATAAAATCCAGCAACATCCCAGACAACAATACAAATACATATCTCTTTGTACATATACATAAATGTGGGCCGACAAGGTCTCCGCCGCGGTTCTGCCGCCTAATAATCATATCATATGAAATAATGCAGTCTCGCCGCCTGATCAAGTACCAAAATCATACCATAAACCATGTACTCAAGTATCTCTCATATGCCCACGACCCAC
>JAABOM020037179.1:0-16840 GCA_011800125.2 Solanum clarkiae
TATTTTTCAGCTCCTGGAAGCTCCTTTAACATGCATCATTCCATTGGAACTTGGTTGCCTTATGTGTCAACTTTGTTAGAGGTGCAGAAATAGAAAAAAAACCTTCAACGAACCTTCTGTAATAACCTGCCAACCTTAGGAAGCTCCGAACTTCCCTGGGTGTCGTTGGCCTTGGACAATCTTTCACAGCCTATGTCTTTTGTGAATCAACCCTTATTCCCTCAACAGACACAATATGACCCAAGAATGCCACTGATTTTAGCCAAAATTTACATTTAAAAAAATTTGGCATACAACTATCTATCACAAAGAACCTGTAACACTTGTCATAAGTGATTTGCGTGGTCCTTTTCTGATCTTGAATATACCAAAATATCATCTACAAATACCATCACGAATATATCTAAGAATGGCTTGAATACCTTATTCATCAGATTCATAAAAACTGTTGGTGCATTCGTTAACCCAAATTACATAACAGACATTCAAAGTGACCATAGCATGTTGTGAAAGAAGTCTTAGGTATATCTTTCTCCTTCATCCTCACTTGGTAATAACCTGATCTCAAATTAATTTTGGAAAAGCATTTGGCACCCTATAATTGATCAAAAGAATCATCAATTCTTGGGAAGGGGTATTAGTTCTTAACTGTCACCCTGTTCAATTGTCGATAATCGATACACATTCTCAAAGGGCCATCCTTTTCATGTACAAATAACACTGGTACACCCTAAGGGACACACTGGGTCTTATAAAACCCTTCTCCAATTAGTCTTTTAATTGCTCTTTTAATTCACGTAATTCTGCCGGGGCCATTCTATATGGAGGGATAGAAATAGGTTGAGTCCCTGGAAGTAAGTCAATATCAAAATCTATTTCTCATTCTGGAGGTAAGCCTGGAAGTTCTTCAAGGAACACATCAACTAATTCATTCACTACTGGACTGATTGAAGAGTTGGCAATTCTTCCTTCATATCCCTTACTCTAACTAAATGACATATATACCCCTTAGATATCATCTTTATTGCCTTAAAATAAGAGATAAACTTACCCTTTGGCACCCCAATATGGTCTTCCCATTCAAGAACTGCCTTATTTGAAAAATGAAAGTACACTCTCTTTGTTCGGCAATCCACGATGGCATAGCAAGAAGCTAACCAATCCATACCCATTATAGCATCAAATTCCACTATCTCTAGATCGATAAGGTTAGCCAATGTGTCACGGTCACAAACAGTTACTACAAAGTCATAATAAACCCTTCTAGCCATAATAGATCTACCGGTCAGTGTGGACACTTCAAATGGTTTGTTCAATAATTTGGGTGTTCTCTTAAGCTTCCCAACAACTAGTAGGGTAATGTATGATAGTGTAGAACCAGGGTCAATTAATGTATATACATTATATAAGAAGATGGACAATGCACATGTGACCACATCGGGTGAAGCTTCAAAATTTTGCCGAATCCCCAAAGCGTAAGTGCAATTCTAGACTCCGCTAGAGCTAGCTCCCCCTTTTACACCTCTACCACAACCCATAGGTGCTTGTTAACCCCTACCTACTGGAGGAATTGATGATGATGATGCAATAGCTAACCCAGTAGATTGTCCTATACCACCCATATGCCTCCTCGGACAATCTCTCATCATATGCCTTTGTGCACCACACCAATAAGAAGTGTTTGTCCTAACATGACATATACCTGAATGGCTTCTTCCACACTATTTACAAGGCTTCTTAGGACTCATTTGTTGGGTTGTCGAATATCTTGTTGTCCGGGCACCTAGTCCCTTACCTCGTTGACCAAACGGATTACTTCTAGACCCTTGAAGTTGTGGTGGAGCACTGGCTACAGAGTAGGAGGATGATGGCCTAGGCGGTCTATTAGAAAACCGAGTCCTAAGCTTACCTTAGGATGGTGTAAACTACCCCGTATATCTGGCCCTCTTAGATTGCCCCTTTTTAACTCTTATGCCCTTCTCTTTTGCCTTTGATCCTCCAGTTTCTATGCACAAGCTAGCATCCTTGCTAAATCTATGTCTTTATTCAAGGAAACAATGGTACAGTCTCTAATCAGATACAAATCCAATCTATCCACACATCGATGAACTCTATCTGCCATAGTAGTTGCTACATTAGGAGCATACCTGGCCAGGGAATTAAATTGAAGGATATACTCCCTCATGCTCATATTCCCTTAGTTGAGATTCAAGAACTGATCTGCATGGGTCTCTCGGATCTCTAATGGCAAGTAATGGTCAAGAAATGCCTCTTTAACTCTTTCCAAGTAGTTGGGGGAGCATCTGTATCTTTGGATTGCTTCCACACTTCGTACCATAATATAGACACAACTTCAATTTGTATGTTGCTAGCTCTATACCACTCATATGCATAACATTTAATGTGTGTTAAATCTGATCAATAAAGTCTTGTGGATCTTCATTAGGATCTGACCCAGTGAAGGATGGAGGGTCCAAATTAAGGAAGTCAAGTATCCTCGTGCTTGCTGCCCTATTCGCACCACCTGTAACTATACAAGTCAATAGTTGGACTGCATTTCTTAGATCCTGCACGATAGCATCGATAGGTGGTTCTGGGGGAATTTTACTGCTTCCTGGTTCATCAGGAGCTGGAGGAGTTGGAGATGTTTGTGGCAGAGACTCATCTTGAGCCGCATTTCATTGTCTCACCTGACTGGGTATACTAACTACCACTTCTACTTCCTTGCCTTTACCTTTGTTTTTCTTGGTTTCTGGCATACTTGCTGTAGAAAACAATTTAGAGGTCAGACACAATCCACCTATTACACTTGGCTCTATGGCACGATCTAAAGAATGAAAAGAAAGTAACAAATCCTAAATGCCACGTAGCCTCCTGCTTATAAATGTGGTGCGCAACACATTGATAAACAAGATTCTACATAGACACGGCTTTGTAGATTCCCTAGGACGACCCACTCTGATACCACTTCTTTCATGCCCAAAGTCCTATTAAGGCGGACTAGCACCCGTTGCCGATAAGGATCGGGAGAACCAACCTATATCCATGTGATTTGTATACATATTATAAGGGATTTCTTCATTCAACATGCCCTTAAGAAAGTAAACAGTAATAAAAATCCAAAAGGAAATGTATATGGCTAGGCCATTTGGGGCCACATTGTCTAAGAAATGAGGCATGACCACACTTTAATTTACATTGTTTACAAAGCCTCTAGATAAGGAAAAGTATCTGATAAGGGTCGGTACAAGCCCCGCCTCTACTAACTATACAATACAAAATTATAAGTTCTAGACACACAAAGCTCTGAAGCAACCTGGAGCTTGGTAACAACAGCTAGATATCATGTACTCCTAGTGGGGTGATCTACTCGCACCTGTACCTACAGCATGAAATACAGGTCCCCTGTAAGAGACATCAGTACGAGATAATATACTAAATATGTAAGGCAGAAAATACTGTACATGAAATAACAACTCAAATGAAACTATGCACTAGTGTAGGATAAGAGACCACCTATAGTTATAATGTGGGATCCCGTACTTTATGTTCTTTTTATTACTTTACCTTTACTATATAATCTGTGCACAACATGTAATACAAATTACCAGCTGATCAGTGGTGAATCTATATTGAGACCAACTCTGGATAGGCTTTTCCTTTCACCCTTTGGGCTACCCCCGTGATAGGATCAACCCTAGCTAGGTGATTCTTCTACCCCTCAGGCTACCACCCATCAATAAGCAATATACTTTATCTTTCAATTACTTTTGAGATGATTCTTGTGGACATAATATTAGAGCTGTAGGACTGTAGATACAATATATGACATGTAAATAATCAAAACAGACAACAACATAATGAAAGGAGTAGGTTACACAAATAAGGAAATGCATAGGAGGTAGAACAACACATGAACTTTGTTTAATAGAATGAACTCGTGTATCTTGGTATCCTAGTATATATGTAGGTTTGTAAATAACTATGTATGGGAGCATATGAACATGTGAAAGAGAGGAGACATGGTTGTTTGTTATGTCGGAGTAGGTAACAGCTTCTATGTGCCAAGAAAGGATCTTGATTTCATGCCAAGTAATACGAAATCGAGTATCTTACATACCTCGTTGTACGACCTCACTATTCCTCGAGATAACCTTCCTTTCATCCAAATATTTATCTACAATATAGTAGATAATAAAACTAGCATTAGTAGCCGATAGGTACATCTCGGCAGCCCAACATGATAAAAAAAATAACACATGGGAAGCAAGCATATAGTTATAAACCCGAGCGTATTCTTTCAACCTTTCTACCTCTAATCAAATTTTCTAATACACACACTCATATACATATCATGTGCTGCCTATTTTAGTGCCATAATAGTCTTACATCAGCCCGTAAACAACAATATATAACAATTCTACACAACATACAAATAGGCAGCATAACGTTATATCCCTTCGCTACATTTCGACGTCGATAATTCGAAACTTGTTCCAACTTTAACCAAACAATCCCCTCAATATATACATAAAAACATTCCTAAAAAGTGAAAAAATAGTTTTAAAGTATATGGAGAACGTGAAACAACAATCTGTGACCATCAACCCACAAGTTACTATTAAGAACACAATTACACTATCATACAAGAACTCACCTTTTCGGATTATAAAAAATGGTGCAGCAGCCTTTATACATCACTATAGAACCAAGAATCATACATAATATTAGCCCCCCTTCATAATTAATCCAACCAAAAAGAGAAAACTTCTAAATACACAAGAAAAAGGTATAACAACCTTTGGAACACATGCTGTCCAACAATTTCAGCAAAGGTATAAACGGCTTAGCCTCTTGTTTTTCATGAGAAAACTATACTAAACACATAAGTATTCTTACTTACCTTTATCCTCAAGGTGTAGACCTTCTCTAAG
This sequence comes from Solanum clarkiae, assembly GCA_011800125.2. NCBI lineage: Eukaryota > Viridiplantae > Streptophyta > Magnoliopsida > Solanales > Solanaceae > Solanum > Solanum clarkiae. Next base: position 4,935 of record JAABOM020037179.1, read on the forward strand.
AACCCTAAAAGTCTCCTTGTGGCTGCTTTGCAAGGCTAAGAAGGTGTAGAGAGAAAGCTTTGGAAAGCTGATTTTTTTTTGTCTAAGTTAAATGACTTGAAGTAGCTGCTTGTAATCCCTTTTAAAGGATTTCTTTGGCCAAATTTATTTTAAATTTTAGGCCTTATTTTATCAAGTGAGTAATGTACCATTGTTCCCCTTTCGCTTAGGCCTTAAGGGGCTCCAAATTGATGGGCCTTTGCTACCATTTTTCCCCTTTCTCTTAGTTGGTTTAGGCCTAAATTATCAAATAAATTGTGATGTCTTTGGGATCTTTTTATATCCTTCTTGGGATGAAAATATAGTCCATTTATGATGCTAAAAAATGGTCTAAAGTTAAACCCTTAATACGGATTTTATTCATTATTAAACTTGGACAAAATTAACGTCGGACCTCATCTCCGTCTAGCTAGCAAATTTAAGCTAAGCAAGTTGGTGACTCACCTGCTATCTTCCTAAGTCCTATAATCACCTGACTTCACTCACTTTATTTAAGGCCACGATCTCCTCAATTTGACATAACACTTGTATACACTCGATCCTCCTAAGCGTTAGATGCATATATCACCCTCTAACCTGGGATTCAAGCACTTTTAAAAATAGGTGCTAATTTGACAAAGCCATATCATGTTTCATGTTCATAAAATAAGTACATGTAAGGTTTGGGGTGTTACATGCATCACTCCATGTAATCCTTGTTACATTGATTGAATTGGGTTCAAGATTATGAACGATCAAGTTGAGTAACCTTAGTATGACTTAGCATGAGTAGTGTATTACTTGTCTACATGTCTGTAATGGATATCTTCCCTATTTTATGTCAAAAGCAAATTGATTGATGCCTGAATGATAGTTTGAGTTAAATTCTTAAATGATTTGATGAGTTCTCATAACATGCATGATTGTCAGTCTTAGTTGTTGATTGTGGAGTGATTGGATTGAGCTAGATTGGAGTAACACTAAGAGTCGACCTTTTTGAGTTGAGTTGAGAAAATATAAGGATATGAGATTGAGTTGATTGAACTGAGCATATTTTAGTCTTGGGAGGAGTATTGAGCACCGATATAGGGGTTGTACACCAATCTTCAAGATACTACTAGACTTGGCTTGTACACATGTGAGATCTATGAAGTTGTGGCTCTGATACCAAATTGTCACGACCTAAAATTCAGATGAGATGGCACTCACCTAACTCACCAAGGCCAGCCAGCCCAATCTTAACAAACGAATATGCTAAAAAAAAAGTAAAGGATAAAGCAGTCTGATAGATTAGATAAGAATAGGGAAAAAAAACAAAACTATAACCTTCCATGAACTAGAATGTCACATGTACAAGCCTCTAATAATAAGTGTACTCAAATGATAATAAAAGTCACAATGTCTAGTTGTAAAATAGAATAAAACATAAAATAGAATCCTCAGAGGTCTGCCATGGAGACAAGCATACCTCTTAAGTAATTTAAGAACAAAACATAAAATAGAATCCTTGATGTTCTACCAAAGAGACAAGAAGCTAACTTTCAAGTGATCAAGAAGCCCGATCCAGTAACAAAGAAGTATAGCAAGAAGGACCAGGCTCCCAATCTACAAAAATGTAACAAAGGGTGACATTTAAACTTATAAATACTTTAAAGTTTAAAGTTATATATTTGATAATTTTAAACTATAAAACTTTTAAAAACTTGAAAACTTTAAAGTTTAAACTGAAAAATTTAATAATTTTAACCTTTAAAACTTGAAAATTTAAATCACTTTAAAGTTTAAATTTATATATTTGATTATTTTAAACTTTAATGCTTAAACTTATGAAAATTTTAAAATTTAAAACCTTTAAATTTATATATTTGAGAATTAAGAATTTTAAACTTTAAACTTTTAAAAATTTTAAACTTTAAAACTTCAAATTTTATAACTTACCAATTATTTAATTATTTTTTAAAAGGGGGCATTTTATGGTCTACTGGAATGAGGCAAAAGTCCAAAAATTGCCAGTAAGCTCGGTACCAGTCTGGATCCGATCAAATTTTTTATATTTATTGTCGGTACCAGTCCTGTTGCCCCTCTTAGGAAGGACATTATCATGCTTCATGGATGGGCTGACTATTTGGAGACATTCTTCACTGCACGATTGGAGAGCTTGAGCACATTAGAGGCGGCATCCATCCTGGATGAATTAGCTTCCATGTGTTGTTAGATAGCCCAGCTTTAGGCTCAGTCCACCTCTGTAGCTCTACTCATACCTAATAATTTTCTGATGCAGTTGTTTAGTGATCTCATTATAGCACCTTACTGGGTATGGATTGGGGAACCATCCCTCCTATTGAGTCATCGAAAAAACAAAGGAAAGAGGCATAAACAGCGCAATAGCCCTTCGTCTGACACTTCGGCTGATGAACTTAGGTGTCTTAGAAAGTGTAAAACCCCACCTATGAGGGGTATGAGAGATGCAAGAAAATAAGCTTTGGAAATTTTTTGAAAAGTTGTCAGTGTTTACAAGAGGGTTTTTACGAGTTGTAAGATGGACTGTGGCTCGTAGATGGTTTAGTGGAACCTTATTAGACTTGATGAAATTTGGTACCTTTCAAGAGTTCAATCTACGACGTACTAGATGATTAATAAAGCCTTCTATGTGTCATAGACTATGTCATGGAATGAGAATCTGAGAAGGAGTCTGTGAAGGTCTATCAGAGGAAACCCCTATCTACGGCCCGTAGAATGGACCACGACCCATTAATAGGGTCTCCTGGTTTTGTCCAATTATTTTTATATGGGAAGTTTTGACTTTTCTTATTCACTTAAAAGCTTCATCTACCCCCTCCATGACCCTCATGCAATTCCAAGCCCCTCTCTCATCAAGTTGAGTGCAAACTATTCGAATCGCCTCAGTTCTAGTATGAGTTCATATATGTTTCAGCTTCAAAATCATCATATCTCCTAGAACACAATGGACTAGAGGTTGGGTGATCAACAAACGAAATATCTTTGAATTATCTTTCTAGTGCAACTAGATTCACCTCATTTAGAGTTCGGACCAAAAAGTTATGCCCATTTTAGTGAAACACTATCAAGCTAGAAGATTCTACGACCCATTCTACGGGACATCAAATGAATTACGGCCCGTAAACGAAGTTTCGTGAAAATGTCTAGCCAACTTTAAAAAGGATACTTTATCCCTTTCCTCATACGCTAAGCCCAATCCCACATCGTTTTGACTTCCCACATGCCCTATATCAGTCTAAAACTCCCCCAAATGACCCTAATCCACCTCATTCTTCCTCATTCCAAAAACTATAAGTCTCAAAAACTATCTCAAGCTCTTCAAGGCATTCAAGGAAAGAGTACAAGCTAGAGTTTCAGGTTCTCCAAATCAGATTTCTTCCACCTCCAAATCAGATTTCCTACACCAAAATCACACCAAGGTATGTGGTTTGATTGTGGGAACCTTCCTTCCCACAAGTCCAAGCATTCTTCTTCTCCAACTACATGAAATCTATGGACCTTTATGGGTATTTTATGAACTTTTGCATATGATGTTAATACTATGCATTCTATGATTGTTTATTTTTGTGCGTTATCATGAAGTAAAATATCATGTGAAATTTACAGATTTATATGAGTATTGAGGAAGTCTTAACTAGGTTTTACTTGGTAAGATGAGTATTTTGTTCCCATGTTGATGTTTTAGAAGATGAATATATGATTATGATGGTTGATTAAGGATGATTTAAACTAATTGTTTGTCCCTATGCGTCTTGAAATATGATTTCTAAATAATGAGTGTTTTACTACAATGATGGTGAGTTGATTTGAATGACTTTGAAATAAGTTGATTTTACTCCCTTTTTTGTATTATACTCTTGAATTGCATGGTTTTAAGCATATGTATATATACCCACCATGTTTGATTAAGTTTACATGACAAAGATTCTTATGTTGATGAAAGATTATTGCATGAATTACAAGACAAACATGTTATGATAAATTATAGGCTCCTAAGCATGTATTGAACTCATGAAAAGTTCCTATGATTTGTAAGTAAAATATTGAGCCATTATTCTATATTTTTACCCTATTATGAGTGAAGAATTTCTACATGAAAGGGTCAAGAATAATAACTATTTTACCCTCATGTACTAACTAAAGCTCACTAGAAGGGGTCAAGCATATTACAATCTCCACCCTCTTGTGAGTGAATAATATCTACATAAAGGGGTTAAGCATAATAACTATTTTACCCTCATATACCAATTGTCAGTATAATAGGTCAAGCATGTTATAATCTCTACACTCATGTGTAATGTGATGCCTACTAGAAGGGGTCAAATCTATGCATTATTTTTACCCTCTAGTATAAGGAATACGCTACGTTTAGGGGTAAAGTATGCGAATGAGTTACTCCTGCCATTTTGTCATTTTTTACAAGTCATACAAGTTATGATTAATTTATAATTATGTCAAGTATTTCGTGCGATTAGACTTAGCACCGAAAGAGGCTTAAGGTGGGGGCTCGACCCAAGGGATCCTTATATAAAGTCTTGGTCTCTTAACTATGTCCAACCATAGGTTTATGTTATTTCCCTAAATGGGGTTTTACTAGTGGATCCAACTAGGACAAGTTACCGACTATGTAGGGTCAAGTTTGGTTTAACTTGGCAAGTAGACCACTACTTTATTCAGTATGGAGTAAACATCGGGATTCTAAGTAATAGCTCGCTTGGTATTATATGTGGGTTAGGATCTCCTTCAACATATGTATGATATATTATGCAAGTTTGACTATCTTCATGCATATTTTTACTTAGGCATTGATTATACATGTCATATTGAGCTTATGTCAATTGATCATTATTATGCATCTTGACTATTATGGCTTATGTTCTTTGTTGCATTGCACCCCGCATACTTAGTACATTCCAAGTACTAACGCACATTTTTTGCCTATAAGATCTAACGGCATCACGGACTTATGCTAAGATGTGGCAAATTGGTCCGGTCAACAAATTATACATTATTATGCTCAAGATAGGCAGTCTGCACCGTGGACTTGATGGATGAATACGGAAAAATTGAGTTATGGGATTTTAAGTTATATTTTGTTTAAAACTTTAGGTTTTCATATCTGGTTTTGAGCATGAACTTGGAGGAGACAACTAAAAATCTTTCAAGGGCTACTTTGGTTAGCTTTTCATCTTAGTTTTCTTGGTTGTTAATGATTTTTAGTCCATTCATGATGTATGAACCTACTATGAGTGTCTAATTCTCCATATTCTGGGTTGTAGCCAAAGACTATATTTCAGTTCTTGATTTTTGACATTTATGAATAGGTTTCTTTTGACTACTCCTATATTACTTAAATCTACACTTCAAAGCCTGATCAACTAGGGAGTAAACCTGTTGTCTATTCTGGATCGAGAGATCTTGGAGTAGATAGAACACAGTAGTATAAGGAGCTTATTCGACTACTAAAATAGATTGATTCATGTAAGGGAGACCCATGACAACTATCCTTACACCTCGTTTGGTTTATAATACAGGAAGATAATGTCAGAGCACCTTTATTGATTTGTCTATCCCCGCTCAATGATATAGTTAGGCAGTCAATAATGGTAGGCCGGCAGAGGCGTACGACCCTGTTTAGGTAATTTTAACCCCGTGAATCTATTGTCAAGAACCCAAACATATGTGCAAACTTTGAGTCTAAAATGGCATTGTTAAGGTTACAATCCCGACATTGCTCTTAAATTGATAATTACTTACATAAATAGTTTAGTTTAGAAGTTTAGTTAGTTATTTAATTTCTTTTTACAATCTCTTAACCATTTTACTAAAAACACTTCAAGCATATCACCTTGGATTTTTTACCAATTTTAGTCAAATCCTTTGGGTTCGACATCCCGGCCCCTTAATCGGGGCCACTATATTACTTGTTTAGACCGTGTATACTTGCATGCACCAGGTAGGAATACGTTTTTGTGCCTTTGAAGGGGATTTGAAGAAAATTGGTTAATTTTCTAAGTTGTTTATTTTGTAATGTTTACTGCATTTGATCTTAGTCATGTTGTTTTGCAAGTTGCGGGCTACTAAACTGGTAGACCACAATTCTTGCTTTCGTCAATCTAAAAGGAGAGAAGGGGTCTTGTTCCAAACTTCGCCAATTAAACTCATTAAACAGGAGGATCGAGAGGATAACAAGGGAGAACATGATCCTGTTGGAGAAGAGATAGTTGAAGGGAATCTGCCTACGCCACCAACACCTAGACTACTAGCACCAAGGCCAGTTCAGGATATGGCAATCCTGTGAACCGCTAATGTCACTAGCTGTTTTCTAAAGCCATAGCTTGGTGATCGATGGAAACTAAAACAGAACATGGTCCAGTTACTACACTCTACTGGATAGTTCATAGGGTTGCAATATAAAGACACACAGGTCCATCCTCAGAACTTCTTGGAGATTGCTAATACTTTCATCCCCATAGGGGTGAACAGAGACTATGTGAGCATGACCTTGTTTCCCTTCTCACTTTTGGGGAAAGCACGAATGTGGCTAGAAATTGAGCCACCCAACTCCATCAACTCCTGGGATGATCTTGCTCGCAAGTTCCTCACGTGATTCTTCTCATCTAGTAAGACAGCCAAACTCAGGATTGAGATTTTGAGGTTTAAGCAAAAGCTTGGAGAAAATTTGTATCAAGCCTGGGACAGGTTTAAAACTCTTTTTATAAATTTTCTCTATCATTTTCAAGCTAACGAGGTGCTAGTCCATACCTTTATTGAGAGTTTGGAACCTAACATCAAGATTTTTCTTAATTTTTTTGCAGGTGGGCAGGCATTGGAAAAGACATATGATGAGTTGTATGCTCTTCTCAATTGGATCACACAAGGAAATCCTGAGTAGAATGGAGGATCAAGCCGACTGATAGTCCAAAAGTAAGCCGGTGTGTTGGAGATTGATGTTATAACTACCATGCAGGCTTAGGTGTCAACCATGCAAAACATGATGACCACTCACTTCAACAACCTGGCATTGAGTCAACAGCAGCAAGCACCAATGGCCATGGGACAACAACTAGCCCAAGTAAATATGGTACAACAACAGCAAAATGGTTGGTGTGATTTTTTTTTTTTTTGGGGGGGGGGGGGGGGGGGGAAGGTGACCACACTACCGAGTCCTATGGAGATAATCCAGAAGCAGTGAACTTTGTGAGAAGTGCCAACAAGGGTGGATATCAAGGTTTTAGGAACTCATACAACCCAAATTGGAGGAACCACCCTAACTTCTCTTGGGATGGTAATTAGCAAAACCAGGGGCCACCTCAGCAAAGACCACAAGGTAGAAATGCTTACTATAATTAGCAAATACAGCAGCCTATAAAGTAGGCCAACCCAAATAATATGACCGACAGTGAGGTGTTGAAGCAAATTCTGGCCTACAAAAATAGACAGAAGAAGAGATTCAAAAGAACAAGCAGGGTCTCTAAAATATGGAGAAATAGTTGGCGTAGTTGGAAAGTACTATAAATTCTAGACCTCAAGGAGGCTTACCAGGTACCACTTACCCAACCCAAAGTAGGTTAATGCAGCCAGCACAAGGAGTGGGAGGTCGTTGACTGAGTTGGTCCCCAAAGAAGAAAGATGGGGCTCAACCAAGCACTGCACAGACTAATAAGGCTGGCAATCCTAGACCAAATACTGATGAGGAAACTCCACTTCCTAAACCTCCTCCCCTATTCCACACAAAATTTTAAAAAGAAGGAGTATGATTGCTTCTAGAAATTTATCGGACTTCTGAAAACATAAAGACAAAAAGTACTAGCAGGTGAAGAAAATCCTATTAAGTCCAAATGACTGACATTATGTTACACTCTTATCATTAAGTACTAAATAAAGTAGTATTTATTATGGAATAATTTAAAATTTGAGGTTTATGAAATTCTTTCCGTCATTATTCCAAAGCGGGAAGATTAAGTACTTAATCATTTGGATTCAACCTAAGTATGATTCCACACCAAGAAAATGTATAACCATTTGTATTTAACATTATATGTATAGACAGAGATAGTATAAAATTCTTTGATGCAATGTATTAGATATTCTTCTTTTTAGTTAATTTAAAAAAGAATTACTCTTATGATATTTTTTCAATAGTCAGTGATAATTTCTTGAAAGGTGTGTATGCATGTATTAATTAACTCTCTTTGTTTTGCATATTAACAAGTACAAATTAACTTACCTTTGATTCATGTTTTGTAGGGGATCTCGAAGTATTCCAAGTATGTGAAGGACATCATAGCCAACAAGAACAAGTTGGCTAAATATAAGACTGTGGCACTTACACAGGCATGCAGCTCCAAGACTCTAAATAGATCCCACTTGCTAATCAAGTTGAAGGAATCTGGAAGCTTCATAGTGCAAGTAACCATTGGGAGTTGTTTGAGTGCAAGAGGTTTACGTTATTCGGGCACAAGTATCAATTTTTTACGACCCAAGCCTAGGTCGTAGATGTGACCGATGAATGGAGAACCCGAAGGAACCCCAAACAAGTCTCATAGCATATTATTACACATCCTTGGTTGTGAAAGCAATATAAAACATCATAAGAAACATGAACAAGGAGAAATGGGACTAAGGGAGAAAGAGAGAGTTCAATACTTAAATAATATAATGAGTCAAAGCTCAAACGTAATACATAACTTATCCAATAACACCTCTAAATATAGATACTTAGCAGGTGCCAAGACAAAGCAATCGGGCTCACCTTATAGTCAAAATAGCAATAAAGAAGAAGGAATCAATACATAACATAAGAACCATAGACCAACGTTCTCGGAATGGAGGACTCACCAATAAGTTTGAGCGAAACCGTAGTAGCCACTTGGGTGGAGATGCTCAAATGGGGCTCTGGTTCCTACATATTCATATCATATAGGCATAAAGTATGCATTAATACGTTGGAATGTACTAAGTATATGGGATGCAATGTAACAAGAGATAGGCATCATAATCAAAATACATAATGATAGTCAATAGATAGCATAATAATAATATGGAATTTATAACCAAAGCTTGTGTAAACAATGCTTTGCATATCATTCATCTTGCATAGATCATAATATATAAGTATGGAAAGAAACCTCAACCGACATAACATAAGACCTTTTGGAGGAGCAACCTTCCTTACGGGAACCCATCCCTTTTTGGATTAAATAACCTTTCGTATGGGAGCCCGTCCCTTTTCTGATTAAGTGACCTTCCTTACGGGAGCCCATCCCTTTTCGGATTAAGTAGTCTTCCTTAAAGAGGCCCGTCCCTTTTCGGATTATGTGCCCTACTTTAAAGGAGACTGTCCCTTTTCAAATTAAGTGACCTTCCTTACGGGAGCCCGTCCATTTTCGGATTAAGTGGTCTTCCTAATAGAGCCCGTCCCTTTTCAAATTATGTGACGTTCATTATGGGAGCCCATCCCTTTTCAGATTAAGTGACCGTCCTTATCGGAGCCCGTGCCTTTTTGGATTAAGTAGCCTTCCTTATGGGAGCCCGTCCCTTTTTGTATTATGTGACTTTCCTTACAGGAGTCTGTCCCTTTTCGAATTATGTAGCCTACCTTATAGGAGCCCATCCCTTTTTGGATTATGTGACCTTCCTTGCAGGAGCCTATCCATTTTCGGATTAAGTGGCCTTCCTAACAAGAGCTCATCCCTTTTCGGATTATGTGACCTTCCTTACGGGAGCCCCTCCCTTTTCGGATTAAGTGGCCTTCCTTACAGGAGCTCGTCCCTTTTCGTATTAAGTGGACTTCCTTACGGGAGCCCATCCCTTTTCGGATAAAGTATTTCATAGAACTTGCTCATCAAACCATCACATTTCAACCTTAAAGAAAAAACTCCTTATTTTCCCAAGAATACAACAACATGAGAACCCAACAATTTACTTGCAATACCATAGGTTCTTTACATGATTTAGACATAGATATATACATCATTTCATAATCATATAGTCATTATAGCATCATTCAACTAATAAGACATGCATTGGACCCACAATTCCTCAAACACCCTACCTGGACATTTTTATCAAACACTTGGCAGGTGTGTAATGGGGGTAAAAGACCATGGAATTTAGAGATGAAATCATGCAAGAAAATCTGCAGTAAAATCATCAATCAAGACCTTGCAACACCCCAAAGACATTCACATTAAAACCCCTCATCAAATCCAACACTAGATCTAAGATTTGGAACTCAAAACATGCTAAAACAACCATACTTTCATGAACATAAATCACTGTGCAATAAATTTCTCAATATACAAAATTCACATGTAAAATCAACTTTAAATCATGCAAGATTAGTAAAAAGGAGGCTTAGACACTATGTGTGGAAGGACCTAATGGTTGAACACGACATACCTTGACTTTGCAGAACCCCTTGAAAAAGATTGGAAATGGAGACTTAAAGCTTGAGTGAGATCCTTGATGAAATCGTTAAAATTGGTCTTGAGATTGGGACTTAAATTTAAGAGTAAATATTTGGCTAAGGGTTTTGGTGAGTATTGGGGAATGTTTAGGGTAATATGAGGGTGAAATATGCTAAGTATAGGTAAAATCATGTTTGTGAAAACTTAGGCCCAACACTTAGAAAAATTTGGATGGATTAAGGAAAGCATTGCAGGATTTACCCCTCTCCATGTCGTGGAGAGGTCGCGGACCCTCATTGGAAATTGCACCAATTGCAAATTTCATAAATCGATTCCTTTACTTTAAAATCGAGGTTAGACCCTTGTACCCCTAATTTGGATCCCCTGAACAAGAATATGAAGTCAAATTTTTGAAATAACAAACGGATTTTTAGATATATGGAAAATAAGATTTCGAGCATTTCCAAGGCACGTTTTTAGGAACTTTTTGGGGTCGTTTCAATATATACCCCTTGGGAACATTCGGCCCCGAATATCAAAGAAACGTACAAGAGAAGAATAATCATAAGGAGATTAGCCCCTACAAGAATGCAACTATAAACTTTAAAACACCATTTTCAAAATCCCAACATAGGTGTAAAATCATCATAAACTTGCCAACTTAGACATGAATGCATATGAATGATATATGGGCTAAAACATGAGACTTGGAATCATAGAAAGGGGCTTAACGAACACCACATCCTCATTAATCAACTTCTCCACTCATCCATCCCACACCTCCATCGGGAACTCCTTCCAAGCCAACTTATCCTCCACCTCAACCACAACTTCAAAGAGTTCAATAACACTAGTCACTAACACATCCCATCCACCTAGAAGCATGAAGAACCGGGTGAACAATATCTACATCCCTGGGCAAATCCCTAAACTTGTGCAACCTTACCAACCTCCCTCTACACTCCATAAGGACTCATAATCCTCAACTCAGATGTCAACCTTAAATTCACCTAACCCAGTTGGTACCACAACTATCACCTCCCCTTTGGGAGACGACCTCCACTCTATCGTCTTCTCGCCCAAAACTTCCAACTCTAATAAGGCGGTATCAAAGCCTTGCTTAAACTTGAACCCCTTAACCAAAGAAGATTTAGAATCACTCAGAACACTATACCACCATTCTCTATTTCCCTCAACCTACTTCCAATCTAACCAACCGATGGATCCCACTGGTCTCCTTCTTGCCACCACTATCCACACATGCTAGGCTACCTAGAGCACCGACCGCAACATTAGCCTAACCAGGAAAAAGTAATGCACACTAATTCATAATCCTTAAAGAATCCTAACCACCTTTTTGCTATCCACAATGCACACATATCATATTTAGCAAACAACCTCTCATCCTCCAAGACTTGCAACACTACCCCCAAATGATTCACAAGCTCTAAACAA